>JAHIAM010004315.1:0-28375 GCA_021605205.1 Aegilops longissima | reverse complement strand
AATGCTTTAGATAGGACGCGAGGTGATAAGTCGGCTAGAGTTAAAGATGAACTTCACCGCTGCTAGCAAATATGCTTCTATGGTTGCTACTCAAGATGAGCAAGTACTCAAAGCTCAAAATGATTTGCTTGATGAATTAAATAATAAAATGACTTTGCTGTTAGAGTGGCTACTAGAACTGGTAGAATGACTCAGAACCTTTGTATCCCGAAGGCCACCCTAAGAGAATCGAACAAGATTCTCAGAGAAATAATTTAGAGGCACCTAGTTCTTCTAAAAAGAAGAAGAAGAAAACGATAGAACTTTGCATGCTTCTAGTGAACCTACCGTAGACACACCCCGAGAATCCCAATGATATTTCTATTTCGATGTGAAACACAATCAGTGATGAACATGAACCTAGTGATAATGTTAATGATAATGTTCATGTTGATGCTCAACCTAGCAAAGACAATGATGTAGAGATTGAACCTGTTGTTGATCTTGATAACCCACAATCAAAGAATCAACGTTATGATAAGAGAGATTTTGTTGCTAGGAAGCACGGTAGAAGAAAGAGAACCATGGGCCCGTAAACCCATGCCCTTTCCTCCTAAACCATCCAAGTCAAAGGATGATGAGGATTTTGAGCGCTTGTTGAAATGATTAGACCTCTTTTCTTACATATGCATTTAACTCGATATGCTTAAAGTAAATCCTTATGCTAAGTATATGAAGGATATCATCACAAATAAAAGAAAGATACCGAAGCTGAAATTTCCACCATGCTTGCTAATTACACTTTTAAGGGTGGAATACCAAAGAAACTTGGAGATCCGTGTACCAACTATACCATGCTCTATTAAAAGAAATTATGTTAGAACTGCTTTATGTGATCTTGGAGCCGTGTTAGTGTTATGCCTCTATCTTTATATCGTAGACTTGAATTGAATAAGTTGACACCTACTGAAATATCTTTGCAAATGGTCGATAAATCAACTCGCTATACCTGCCGGTATTTGTGAGGATGTGCCTGCTAGGTTGCAAATGTCACTATTTTAACGGACTTTGTTATTCTTGATATTCCCAAGGACGACAGTATGTCTATTATCCTTGGTAGACCTTTTTTTAATACTATAGGGGCTGTTATTGATTGCAACAAAGGCAATGTCACTTTTCATGTTAATGGTAATGAGCATACGGTACACTCTCCGAGGAAACAATCTCAAGTTCATAGCATCAATTATATTGAAAAGTTCCAACTATCATTTTTGAGGTTTTGAATTTCTCTCCCTATTGTCAAGAAAAGTATGATATTCTTATTGTTGGGGATTTTCATATCCCCATTGAGGTAACTTAGTGTTATTCAAATTTCTCCTGCTTCGTGTTATTCGAATGAGTTCGTTAACAAGACTTGATCAACCTTGTTAGTGGGTTCATTTTGATGATCACGAGTTGGATGAAACTAGAAGGCACAACCTTCTGTACCTCTTTTACTTTCAGTTATTTAGAATAAATAAAGCAAAATAGTATTATCCGTCTGCTTTCTGAATTATCCGCATTAAAAAATAGTCCAAAATAAAAGTGCTCCAAATGCCTCCAAACTCTAGTATGATTTTTTCTCGAATATTTGAGGATTTTAGGCACCGAAACACTGCAGGGGCAAGCACCAGGCCACGAGAGAGGAGGGCGCTCAGGGCGCGCCTGCCTCGTGGGCCCCGGTGTCCCCTCCACTTATGCCAAGACTCCACACACTTCATCTTCTTCCCAAAAAATCCCCATCTAGCTCAAGCACGAGTTCTAGCTCATTTTGCTGCGATTTTCGATCTCCTTGCTCAAAGCTCCATTCACAAAACTGCTTTGGGAGATTGTTGCTTGGTATGTGACTCCTCCATTGGTCCAATTAGTTTTTGTTCTAGTGCTTTATTATTTGCAAATTTTGCTGCATAGGTGACCATGTTCTTGAGCTTGCATGTTAAATTTTTGAGGTCCCAAGCAATTCCAATGCATGATATAGGCTCTAGGCACTTGTAGGAGAAGTTGCTATCAATCTTGTTTAGTTTTATTCACTTTTATTTTGAAGTTACTAAAATTTCAGAAATTTTCAAAAATGTTAAGGAGGCTCTTTAAAGGCTCTTCTAGCCAAAGCTCTAAGGAAAAACAAGACAAAGAGAAGGAAAACCAAGTATAATCTTCCTCGCTTAGCGGAAGTATGGTCATGTGAATGGCCATGCGAGGATTTCTTGAAAGAAGCTCGAATTCATGAAGATTTTATGCTTTAATCGAGACTGCAGCCTCATCGATTTCATCAACGAATCGAATCGATCAGATTCTTACTTACCAATACTTTCGGCAAAACTTTTATTATTATCCTAAGAAATCACCGCCGTCAGATTATTTCATTTATATGATGAATTCAAAGAAATATATTTACGCCATTTTTATGCCGATATGTAGGATACCTTATGAGGGAGAATTAGAGGAACCCCATCATGAAGATGTGGATGGCTTCGTTAAAACTATTGCTGTGGAAGAGCCAAAGAAGGGCTCGAGGCAAAAGTCTCTAGCATACACTTTCCTGCTTTACGCTACTTTGCCATATTTGCTAGTAGATGCTTGATTGGTCATGCTTTGGAAATAGTGGAAATTTGAGTGTTCCTGATATTATTATTCTTCAACATGCTTTGCTGGAGACAACATTTTAGTATGGGTGCCGTTGTTGCTAAACAAATTAGCCCTGAATCGCATAAAAGGCCCCATATTTGAGGTATCTATGCTACACGCCTTGCTGAACATTTTCAGATACCCATTAGGCACCATGAGGAGGATGAGATAAAATTGCATCCTCACATTTTAGATTACAAGAGCATGGTAGCACATAAGTTTATTGTTAAAATGAAGAAAAGATGCTCTTGTATAAACTTTGATTTAATAAGAAGCACGTTGAGATTATTATTTTGCTCGCTACTCGTTGTTTGATTTGCTTGCGTAAAATTTTTCTTGTTACACCGAAGCGTGAACAATCATCGAGCTCAAGCTTTACTCCAAAACCTGAACCCGAGCCGAACCCGAGCTGGACCTTATCGCATCATCCGTCCAAAGGGATCCGGAGATGACCAGCCTGGTATCCTCGATTACACCTCCCATTACACCGGGAGAGAAGCGGCGTCCTTGGTATTAGACCAACTTAGGCCAAAAGCCTAAGCTTGGGGAGTACGATTTCTCACCGACTTTACATTCATGTTCACACACTAGTCGCCGGTGCTCATACTCTTTCATTGTATTATCCATGCTAGTTTAATTTTCTTTTTCTAGTTTTCTTGTGTGTTTGATAAACCTTAAGAAAACCAAAAAAATAGTTAGTTTAATTTCCATGCTTGTAGTAGAATTAAAATGAAAACCAAAAAGATTTCTCGTTCTTCTTTTACTTGTTGGGAGCTTTTCCGTAAATATTTTTCTTTTCTTTTCTTTCCTTTGGGGGTCGAGAAGACCATATTGAAAATGCTTAGTGGCTCTTATATGCATGATTGTTTATTTAACTTAGAGCCCATATTACCTTGTCTTCTCTTGAGTTGAATGCTTGCAGATTCCAGCTAGTCCAATGCACGACACTCTTATTATTATACACATCGCTTGGTCGTATGAAAGTGAAAGGCAATAATGACGATATATGATGAACTTATTGGGATGAGAAAAGCTGGTATGAACTCGACCTCTCTTGTTTTTGTAAATATGATGATTCATCATTCCTGAGTCAGCTATTATGAAGTAAACATATTTGCAATGACATTTAGAGATTATAGTTACTTGTGCCATGCTTGATTAGCTATGAGTTATAATGGTTTACCTTATGTACCAACATGCTATTAGAATGATTATGATGTGATATGATGGGATGGTATCCTCCTTAAATGAATTGAGTGACTCGCTTGGCACATGTTCACACATGTAGTTGAATCAAATCAACATAGCCTTCATGATATTTATGTTCATGGTGGATTATATCCTACTCATGCTTGTTCTCGTGTGAATTAATTTTAATGCATGTTTACGATCGTTGTCGCCTCTCGCTTGGTCGCTTCCCGCCTTTTGCTAGCCTTCACTTGTACTAAGCGGAATACTGCTTGTGCATCCAAACTCCTTAAACCCCAAAGTTGTTCCATATGAGTCCACTATACCTTCCTATATGCGGTATCTACCGCCATTCCAAGTAAATTTGTATGTGCCAAACTCCAAACCTTCAAATGAAATTTTGTTTTGTATGCTCGAGCAGCTCATGTTTCAACTAGGGCTGCTTATATCTTCCATGCTAGGTGGGTTATTCTCAAGAGGAGGGACTCCGCCTCATTCACGAGAAAGGGCCGTAACCGGATGCCCAAATCCCATGATCCAAAAAGATCAAAGCAAATCAAAATAATTGAACAAAACTCCCCAGTGGCTGTTGTATGTTGGAGGCACTCGTTGTTTCGAGCAAGCCATGGATTGATGCTTGTTGGTGGTTGGAGGAGTATAAACCTTTACCATTCTGTTTGGGAACTGCCTATAATGCATGTAGTATGGAAGATACATCCATATCATAGTTGTTATGCTCACAGCAAAGTATGCCACTCAAAATGTTATTCAATCTCTAATTTAAAATCGAGCCTCGCACCTCTACAAATCCTCGCTTCCTCCTCAAGGGCCTATCTATTTACTTTTATGTTGAGTCATCACCCTTCTTATTAAAAGCACTACCGGAGAGCACACTGTCATTTGCATTCATTATTATTGGTTTATATTGGGTATGACTTGACCGGATCTCTTTACCATGAATTACAATGTTTAGTCAGTCCTTGATCTTTAAAGGTGCTCTGATTTATGTTTTATGGTCTCGTAAAGGGCTAGCGAGATACCATTTTGTTATATCATGTTATGATTATTTTGAGAAAGTGTTGTCATCCGAGTTTTATTATTATGGCTTGATAGCTGATTATGTTATTGATATGAGTAATTGTGAGACCTATGTGTTATTGTGAGTATGGTTAGTTCATAATATTTGCTGAAACTTGAATGTCTGGCTTTTCATGTTTACAACAACAAGAGCAAATAGAGTTTGTAAAAGTTTTTCTTTATCACTTTCAGTTTATCAACTGAATTGCTTGAGGACAAGCAAAGGTTTAAGCTTGGGGAGTTGATACGCTCCAACGTATCTACTTTTCCAAACACTTTTGCCCTTGTTTTGGACTCTAACTTGCATGATTTGAATGAAACTAACCCGGACCGACGTTGTTTTCAGCAGAACTACCATGATGTTGTTTTATGTAGAAAAGAAAAGTTCTCGAATGTCCCGAAATCCACGGAGGCAATTTTTGGAATTTATAAGATTATTGGGCGAAAGAAATACACCAGGGGGCACATACTGTCCACGAGACAGGGCCGCCTTCTAGGGCGCGCTTCTATCTCGTGGCCCTCGGACCTCCTCCGACCTCAACTCCAACTCCATATATTCCGCCTCGGGAGAAAAAATCGAGAGAAAGTTTCATCACGCTTTCACGACACGGAGCCGCCAAGCCCTAATCTCTCTCGGAGGGCTGATCTGAGTCCGCTCGGGCCCGAGAGGGGGATTCGCCGTCATCATCATCAACCATCCCCATCACCAATTTCATGATGCTCACCGCCGGCGTGAGTAATTCCATCGTAGGCTTGCTGGACGGTGATGGGTTGGATGAGATTTACCATGTAATCAAGTTAGTTTTGTTAGTGTTTGATCCCTAGTATCCACTATGTTCGAGATTGATGTTGCTATGACTTTGCTATGCTTAATGCTTGTCACTAGGGCCCTAGTGCCATGATTTCAGATCTGAACCTATTATGTTTTCATGAATATATGTGTGTTCTTGATCCTATCTTGCAAGTCTATAGTCACCTATTATGTGTTATGATCCGACAACCCAAGTGACAATAATCGGATACTTCTGTGATGACCGTAGTTTGAGGAGTTCATGTATTCACTATGTGTTAATGCTTTGGTCCAGTTCTTTCCATAGTTTATGTAGGACCCCGCTGCAACGGAGGGTAGGACAAAAGACGCCATACAAGTTCTTTTCCATAAGCACGTATGACTATTTACGGAATACATGCCTACATTACATTGATGAATTGGAGCTAGTTCTATATCACCCTATGTTATAACTATTGCATGAGGAATCGATCCGCATAATTATCCATCATCGATCCATTGCCACGAGCTTTTCACATATTGTTCTTCGCTTATTTACTTTTCCGCTACATGTTATAACTACTACAAAACCCAAAACATTTATCTTTACTTTTGCTATCATACCTTTTATTATCATACCACTTTTGCTACTAAACACTTTGCCGCAGATACTAAGTTATCCAGTGTGGTTGAATTGACAACTCAACTGTAATACTCAAGAATATTCTTTGGCCCCTTGTGTTGAATCAATAAATTTGGGTTGAATACTCTACCCCGAAAAGCTGCTATGATCCCCTATACTTGTGGGTTATCACCGACTAGCGTTGAACGCTTGGAATTTATTACATTGTGGCCTCAATTAACTGCATGAACCACTGTATATAGTTGCTTATAAGATTCACGGCACACAAAAGTAGCAAGCAGCTCCTATAGACGGATTCAAACAGAGTACTAGCCCCGAGGGATCGACACAGCAAGATTTGATAATTAGACACAATCCAAACTACTATTAAACACTAGTGGGGCAACTATTTCATGCCTCGCTCTAATTTGGGCTGGACACAACACGGACCTTGCCATGAACATCATCAAGGACGCCCCGCAGAGCTCAACTCGTGAACCTTCATGAAGACAACCTTGTGGCCTTGCCATCGATAAACTTGTTTGTGGAGGCATGCCACGCCATCTTCTGCGTAAGCTTGACAAGAACAAGATGCCTCACAAACGAAGGAGTAGCTTTGAACTTCTTGTGCTTCAAGACACCTCGGACAACACGCTCGACAAAAGTGAGGCTGAATACACCTCTTCATTGGTATAACCGCAAATGGCTTCCAGTGATCCAACAGCCTAAGAACTCGCTTTTCCCAAAGGCGATATTCAGGTCGTCCGCCTCATAGCGAAGTGACATGCACAATCACACATTCCTTGTCCAGATCGTGGCTCTAATTGAAACAAACAAATTCAATTACTTTTCAAAGATAAGAAACACAAGTTATTTAAACCACTATGTATAGCATGGCATCAAGCTTATAAAATTTTGCATTATTAATCACCACATACTTCCTTTTCTAAAAAAATCACCACATACTTAGATGAAAACCACAATCGAGATCAGCAAAGAAGGTAATCACCTTGGGCAGCCTGTGGGGGACACATCCTCGAAGGGGGAAAACTGCTCCGCAGTGCTACGGGGTTGTAACCTCAAATGGGGCGTTAACCATCTCAAGAGTGGCCGTGAGCGATCTGGGTCGGCTCGGTGGTTGCCTCCATCTTCTTGGAGCTCTTCGTCTCGTGGGATCAGCCTCCCACGCCCGCTCCAATATCGGCAGATCTTTGCCTGGTTCTCCTTGGTCCATCATGAAACCGATTTAATACTAGGAGACCACCAAAGGAAAACACAATCGCAATGACAATGAAACAAAAAGAGAGTGAGGATCGGTTATCGCTTGCAAAAGTTCTTTTTTTTCTCCGAACTAAAATATACCAACATCACGGATCCGCTTACCTTCCCTTCGCTGGGAGAGAAGAACAAGGCAGATGCGAAAAGGTTTTCTTGAAGATGGTGAGGAGAAGGGATTCAAATAAGAGTGAAATGATGGTTGCTTCGTCCACAAACTTAGATCATGGGAGGTGGGGTTTTGTGATAGGACGGCTCACATCGCCGCACTACGACTGGGTGACTTCTCCGCTCAGATACTGCCTTCTAATTTGGTGGATGGCATTTGGGCTCACAGGCTGCATGGCCCGTGATTTCGCTAAACAAAAGTATAATGGCATTCAAGAGAGGGAGACGTTTCAATGACCTAGGAGGAGCCGTAGCGGTAGAGTGTCTCCACTGCATTAGTAGTAATTGTTTTTCCGGTAGTCAGAGAGTGTCTCCACTGCACTAGTAGTAATTGTTTCTCCGGGCCCAAGACAAAACAGCCAATCCACACTAGTAAATAGTAAAATCAATTCAAAAGGCGCTACCCACACCCAGCACCCCCCCCCCCAAAAACCTGGTGCTCTTCTTCCTCCTCGCCCCCACCCACTCACGCCACCGCCCACTGACTCCCCAAATTCTTCACCTCACCCTACAGAAACCCCAGCTCCCCTTCTTCCTCACTCCTACAGAAAACCCCAGCTCCCCTTCTTCTTCGCCGACTACAACTAGGCTCGCTATTCACATTTTCTCAAATCCGTGAGCGACACGACGCCTCGAGGAAAATGGAGTCACTGACCCCAAATACTTAAGAAGACGAGGTTCGCCAACGGCGACGTCTGTAGATCCCGCACCCAGAGCGCTGGGAGAAGCGGCGACCCCACCCCCACCGGATCCTGTGAACTCAGAATCTCGGTGGACCGCATGAGCGATCTCCTGACGCCATCCTTGGGGAGATCATCTCGCTTATCCCCACCAAGGATTGCTGCCGCACCCAAGTCCTCTCAATCTGTGGCGCCTCTATGGCGCCGTGCCTTTAATCTCGATCGCCGCCGCTATCTCTTCAATGATTTTGAAATCCCTCAGAGCCATCATCTCCTCCCACCGTGGCTCCGCTCAAAGCCTCTCAGATCCCACATGCTACTCGAGCAAGCATACCATGCCCTGCATGGTGGACGCCTAGCTGAAATCCTCAATTCACGTAACTATAGCTGCTTGAGTTCTACTATTCTCGAAATCACATACCACATACCGAACGCCATGAACTTGTGCCTCAAAGACCGATGTCCATCTCATGGGTTTTCCTCCTCTCTCCACACCACCACCTTTATGCTGTGCTACCTACTGCATAATCTGATACTAAACCTTCGATTCCCATTTCTCAAGAAACTTTCACTTGTGCGGGTTCATATATCGGAGGCCTCATTGCACAAAGATCATCCACTCTAGTTGCCCTGCTGGAGTTCTTGGTGCTTGTTTTCATAGCTTAGAATCGGTTGTCTCCAAATAAAGTCGCCTAACCTTGTAAGAATTGGAATTTCTTTTGATGGAAGGCAGCTCATCATCCAAGATGCCCTTCACTTCAAAGGTTGATTCTGATTCTAGTTATTCACCGCTGTAAATAACCGCCCTCTCGCTACTAAACCGAGACCTTGAATGTAATACATGATCTATGTGCTCATTTCAATATGGTGTTTGGCCCCACAGTTCTTCGTGTACTTTATATTATCATCTACACTTGTAACCATAAGCTGCATTTTAAATTTCTGCATAATTTATATATCATCTTGGAGTACACATTTTGTACTAATATTATGTTCTATGCTCAATGAAGAGTTTCTCCATGGATGGCCTATCAATGGTGCTGGATTCTCACAAGATCTTATATATCCAAATGAATAGTTTTGATCTCGAACAAGATTATTGGCTTGCTGCAATGCTTTCCTTGTCCGGAGAAGTTGTATATAAAGGTGATAATTTCACGCACATTGGAAGCCCGATATAGTGTACTAGAATTAACTGCTCAGCTGTTGCTCTTTTCGACACTCTTCTTTTAGACCTTAACTGCTTTTCAATCTTCATGTCTATTTAGGCAACAGGACGGGTAAGAAAGTTATAACCAATCGGTGGATTCGTAAGCATCGATTTTCTCACTTCTCATGAGATTCGATTGAAGACAATAACGCTAGAACGATATGTAGCCAACCGCAAACACAAGATTTGTCACATTCTTCCCGCTGAATGCGAGGTTACTATTGTCCATCGTGCTTAAGTTTATCAGCAGCATGGTTTTGACGGATGGGTATGTCAAGAGCAAAAAAGGAGTTTCGTGGGCAAAAGAGCTTCGAACGTGCGGGCTTCTATTTACAACATATTGTGGTCATAATCCAAGAAATTTTACGACCCAGATGTTCATTCTATGGACCGACCGATCCATTTGACTGTGGATCGCCAAAACAGTGTTGGAGTTAGATGTTGTTGCCCTTTTCAATCTTGATTTTTTGTAAACCTGATGAACAATCAACCTCGTGCTTTTGTACAGTTTGTAAGCTGGAGTTAGATGTTCCTGCCTTTTCAACTCGGCCGTGATCGCTATATTTTCTTTGAAACAAGGCAAATGGCTTGCCATCCATTTAATTTAGAGTGAAATATTGTAACAAATCACAACCAAGGTAAATAACATCACTCACGTCGGCTGCTTGAGCTCACTGTGCATTACAGAAGCCAAGTGATTAGCCCCCACCAACACCCACAAACTTATTTTGAACTAGCACATCAAATGGGCTGTAAATTTTCATAGGAAAGGCTGCATGACCGTGACAGATTTGGATTCTGACATTTGGGACCCGCGAGGAAATAGCCTATCCAAGGTGGTGTCGACTTACTAGCCACCAACAAACGATTTCGCTTATCACCGTTGGATTGACATCCAACATCCGTCGGTATCTTCTATCTCTTGTCTTCTTCTTCCTCCACCGCCAAACCAAACCACCCTGCCGGCTCCGCCGCCCCGCCCCCATGGCTGGTCTGCGCCCGCCGCCCTATCGCACGCATTCTCCAACGCTGGCTAGTCCCTCCCTATTCCCCACACATCCTCGTTATTCTCCGCGACGCCAGCCCCAACACGCACTGCGTTCGAACCAATCAACCTCAGATTCTCCGCCGCGACCGACCAAGCGATCTTCAACGGCTCCTGCTCGTTTCGTCCGAGGCCTCGTTGCCGCTCCTCCGCCTCTGCGGCCTTGGTTCGCTCGCCAGGCGCTGGCGCGCCGCCTCTTGCATTGTCAATGTCATCAACAACCAAGAGGAACAAGGAGATGATCAGATGTGGAGAGGATGACAAGAGGGACCCACCAGCGCCATGGCAAGACGCAAGCAAGTGCCTCTATAGTACAAGCCCAAAAATATGGTTCCTCCTAATGGTTGGACATCCGGGGCTCACGCCATTGTCAACGAGTCAATAAACGAGAGAATTACACTACGAAATGGCTGACACCCGTGGTTTTTTTAGGAATAAGCAGTTGTTATTTATACTAGTTTTAGCGACGGATCGTGGTAACAACGGGCTGTGCGGGGTTGTGGCCCGCCTAGCCTGTGGTTTTATTTATGTTTACCACATCATGAGCCCAGCTTGTGTTTTTTTCTTGCTGAAATGGCTAGTCCAGTTCTATTTTTTTAAAGAAATACCCAAACAAGACCTACTTGTTTTATCGGCCCTGCTGGGCTACAAATCTTTCAAGACGATGAGAGTTTCATTCGGTTTGCCCCGAAATGGCCTGTACATTTTTTAAACACATCAAACCGGGAATTAGTTTCAATTTTTTTTCATTACAAGATCTTAAATTCCATTGATTTTTATGCGTGGACAATTATTTGGATTTTATATTTATATAAATTATTTTTCAAAATAGTTTGAATGTGAATCAATATTTCGGACTAATAACAGTTGACCGCACCAAATATGCAAAATTTCAGATACTTTTAACCGTGGCTACAATATGGGGTGTAATGCTAACAAAAAGAAGATGGGATCCAAACAAAACCTTAAGAATTAGCAATGGGTTGTACATTATTAGAAATAATGGCGATGGGTTGTATGTTGTTTTCCACAGATTTGAGGCTGACTTGTGCGCTTACTACAGGTTGACGCAGATGCCTTCATAAAAAAGGTTGATGCACACGCAACGCCTCGTCAACTTAGTCAACACACGAGAGCAAAGGACTGCTGGATGTCCATCCAACGGCCGCCGTGCTTCTTCAATCTCCGCTCTTCATGCTCCACCACCAAACAAGTGCCAATGGACTGCTCGCTTCCTCCTCCCAGGCCGGCTATGTTGCCGCAAGCAGCCTCACAGCCCCACCTGCATTCCCATCGCTAGCCTAGCCATCCCTCTACTCACCCACACATGTTGTTATTCTCCCATGACGGCAGATTTAACCAAGAACCTCAGATTCTCCGCTGGGAAACAACTACCGAGTATTCCTCGCTTCGGTCGATCCCTTCCTAGGCATCGGCGCGCCCACCGCCTCGGTGCTCTCCGTATGGCCTGGTCAACGTGGTAAATGAACAACATCCATCGAAGTGGATCAGACGTGGAGAGGCCGATACTGGGTCCATGGGCGCACACAAGGAAATGCCTCCTTATTACGCTGCAAAATAATGATTCCTCCACCGACAGCTAGGACCCACAGAAGGGCCTCAGATTTCGCTAAAAAACGCTCCCCGCCGACATGTGTCGGACCCACCAGCTATATCTTGGCACGCAAGGAAGTGCTTCTTATTATGCCCAAAACAATGAATACCCCGCTAGCTAGGGAGCCACCATATTGTTGGGCTGACTTAGGGCCTACTAAGTTGACGGGACGGAGGGCTTTGTCAACTTAGTCAATACTCCAAAGGACTGTGATGATGTCCATCCAACGGCCATAGTGCTTCTTCAACCTCTCCGTCTTCTTGCTCCACCTGGCCCAAAGCAGCCACGGGTCATGCTGCTCGCCTCGCCTCCTGTGGCCGGGCTATGCTATCGCCGCTTCCCGCCTCCTGTGGGTCTGCCCGTGTCGCCCCTTCCTAGGCTCTCGCCGCCCACCGCCATGGTGCTCTCGGCAAGGTGGTCAATGTGGTCAACGACCGACTTCCATCAAGAGTATCAGACGTGGAGAGGCCGACACCGGTCCACGGCAGCCGCAAGGAAGTGCCTCCTTATTACGCTGAAAATAATTATTCCTCCACCGACAAATAGGGACCCACCGGACGAGCCAACAGATTTTGCGAAAAAATCGCTTCCTCGATCGCTGGGATCCACCAGACGGGCCACCGACACGCAAAAAACGCTCTCTCATTGTCACCTGGACCCACCGGAAGTGCCTCCTTATTACGCACAAAAATGAATACTCCCTGCTAGCTGGGACCCACCTTGGTGGAGGCTGTCTGTGGGCCTACTAAGTTGAAAGGGACGAAGGGCTTTCTCAACTTAGTCAATATGAACGATTCTAGCTCCAAAGGATCAGACGATGTCCATCCAACGGCCGAGTGCTTCTTCAACCTCGGTCTTCTTGCTCCAAATTACCAAAGCAGCACCGGTCGTGCCGCATGCTCCCGCCTCCCGTGTTGGCCGGGTTGTAGCTGCCATGAGGCCTCACCGCCTCTACTATTCCCAATCACTGCCAGTGCCTCATGCGACGGCATCCTCACACCAAGAATCAACCAAAGGAACCTCAGATTCTCTCCGCTGGGCTTCACGCTGCCTTTCCCCTGCTCCACGCCGCCCCTTCCTAGGCCTCCTCGCTGCCCACCGCTGGTGGTGCTTCCGCACGGCGGGTCAACGTGGTCAAGGAACCACTTCCATCGGAAGAGTACTGACGAGAGGCCGATACCGGGTCCACGGCCACAGCCCAGTTTTTTTTGTGATTTGCCAAGTAAGTCGCTTTGTCGTGCCTCTGGGCTGCAAATCTTTCAAGACGAGGAGAGCTTTCATTCTGCTGGCCGAGAAAATGGCCCATCAAGAATGAGAAATGGGTTGTATATTTTAAAACACATCAAACCGCAATTAGTTTCAAATATATTTTTCATTTCAAGATTTTAAATTACATTAATTTTTATGCGTGAGAATTTGTTGGATTTTATATTGATATACATTTATTTTAAAATCAGTTTGAATGTGAGTCAAATTTCAGGATTAAAACAGTTCTGACCGACCAAATATGCAAAATTTCAGATAATTTTTAACTGTACACAATATGGGCTGTAATGCTAACAAAAAGAATATGGGCTCCAAAAACCTTAAGAATTAGCAAATGGGTTGTAAATTATTAGAAATAATGGCAGATGGGATGTATGTTGTTTTCCACATATTTGAGGCTTTCCTAAAAAAGGTTGACGACAGCAAAGGATTGTTGATGTCCATCCAACGGCCGTCGGGCTTCTTCAATCTTCGCTTCTATCGCTTCCAAATTGGCCAAACAAGCGCCGGTGGACTGCTCGCTTCCTCCTCCCCGGGCCGGGTGTGGTGCTGCCACAAGAGCCTCACCGCCCCACTGCATTCCCATCGCTGGCCTAGCCATCCTCTACTCACCCACACCTGTTGTTATTCTCCGCGACGGCAGATTTAACCAAGAACCTCAGACAACAGATTCTCCGCGGGAAACAATCGCCGAGTCTTCCTCGCCTGTCGCCCCTTCCTAGGCCTCGCCGTCCACCGCCGTGGTGTTTCTCGCCGGGCGTGGTCAACGATCGACTTCCATCGGAAGAGTATCGCGGCGGGAGAGGTCGATACCGGGTCCACGGCCGCAGCAAGGAAGTGCCTTATTACGCCGCAAAAATAATTATTCTCGACCGACAGCTGGGACCCACCGTCGGGCCACCGATTTCGCAAAAAAACGCTTTCTCCCGACCGCCGACCCACCAAATACACCTTCGCACGCAAGGAAGTGCGTCCCGCAAAAAACGATTCGCCCTCGATTGCCGGGACCCACCAGCTACATCTTCGCATGCAAGGAAGTGCGTCCGCAAAAAATGATTCGCCGACCGCTAGGACCCACCAGCTACATCTTCGCAGCAAGGAAGTGCCTAATAGTCGGGACCCACCTGGTCGAAGCGCACGAAGCGCTGTCATTCTCGTCGCGAACGGTACGCATATATATACCGTGGATGTAGTAGCGCGACGTGTCGTAGTAGAGGCGCCGCACGTAGCATGTACATGTACGCATAGCGTCGTGGTGCAAGAAAGAAAATACGCCACATATGTGTACATACGGTGGGGTCTCAACGCCTATCGCAGACACGCACGGCGAGGGCTCGTACATGGCTGGGTCGGAACGGAGAAACAAAGCCGCCGCCGTGTTCATGGGGAGGCAACGGAATGCGCCGTGTTCATGGGGAGGCAACGGAATGCGCCGTGTTCATCGGGAGGCAACGAACGCTGGGAGCCAACCGCCGGGTCGGAAAAATGCATGGTCGTGTTCATCGGGAGGGCTTGGACGGAACAGCGATGGAAACGAGGCCCGGCGCATCGCAGAACGGAGGAAACGGACTCCCTACGCTCGAACGGGTCCCGCTGATCGGGAGGGTGTGGCGAACGCAAAGCGGAGGAAACGGACCTCCACGGTCGAAACGGGGTTCGCTGATCGGGAGGGGTGGGCGCATCGCAAAACAGAGGAAACGGACCTCCCACGGTCGAAACGGGGTCCCGTTGATCGAGGGTGTGGCGCATCGCAAAACGGACGGAATGACTTGTGTTGGAGCGCCACGGTCAAACGGGGTCCTGTTCATCGGGAGGGGTGTGGCGCATCGCAAAACGGACGAAACGGACTTGTGTTGGAGCGCCACGGGCTCAAAACGGGGTCCTGTTCATCGGAGGTGTGGCGCATCGCAAAACGAGACTCCACGGATACCGCTCATCTACACCGCCGACGCCCTCCAGCCTCCACGGCTAAGGCCGACCTCCTCCACCTCCACGGCCCCTGCTCATCCAGCCTCCACCGCGCTACTCCACCGGCCATCGCTCAACCACCCTCCACCGCACCCCTTCACCGCTCATGCTCATCCAGCCCTCCACACCACGTGGTCCTGCTTCAACCACCCTCCACGGGCACCCTCCACCGCTCATTGTTCATCCAGCCTCCACACCACGGGTCCTGCTTCATCCAGAGGCAACGCCACCGCTAATCGCTCATCCAACCCCCGCAATGCTCACTGCTCATCCAATCGACCGCTTCAGCTTAGCAGCAGAGCGGCGAATCGCCCATCGGGTTCGCTAACACCCATCAATCGATCGCCGGGTTCAAAGAACGCGTAGTTCGCAGCAGTAATCGCCAGTTTAGTTAGAGCCCAACGCCCGCTTCGGGTTCGGGCGAGCCAACGCCGCACGCGGTACGAGAAACGCGCCGCCGCCCCCGACCTCCAACCGTGAACCGCAACTCCTCAAATCTTCTCCTCGCTTCTACTATAGTTTTTTCCGCATGGACGGCCCAAAGAATGTCATGAAGGCGCTCCGCCCGCCAAGGACGAAAAGCCCATTTTCCGCCATGATTTTTGTTATAGAAGTAGGAGCCCACCACATCTATGATGATACCGGTTTTGTTACAATTATCGCCATAAAAGTGTCATATGTATGACAAAAAAGTTTGTTCGCCCAAAATGTCACGGATGTGTCTTTTTTGTAGTGTCGGATTCTTCCGGTGGTCCCAGACAATACCGTGACCTCAAACTGACTTCCCATATATAAATCTTTACCTCCGACCATTCGAACTCCTCGTGACGTCCGGATCTCATCCGGACTTCAACAACTTACTGTTAACCGATACTAATATCTCTACAACTCTAGCCCACCGAACCTTATGTGTAGATTCCCACGGTTCGGAGACACGTAGACATGACCGAGACAACTCTCCGTCAATAACCAACAACGGATCTGGATACCCATGTTGGCTCCTACATGCTCCACGATAATCTCCTCGATGAACCACGATGTCGAGGATTCAATCAATCTCAGATACAATTCCCTTTGTCTATCGGGACGATACATGCCCGAGATTCGATCGCCGGTATACCGATACCTTGTTCAATCTTGTTACGGCAAGTATCTTTACTCGCTCCTCAGAACACATCATCCCGTGAACAACTCCTTGATCACATTGAGCTCATTATGATGATGTCCTACCGAGTGGGCCCAGAGATACCTCTCCGCCATACGGAGTGACAAATCCAAGTCTCGATTCGTGCAACCCAACAGATACTTTCGGGATACCCGTAGGTACCTCTATAGCCACCCAGCCACGCCAGGACGCTTTACGCATCTTTACGGTATCCGGGAGTTGCACACTCCCATGGTCTAAGGAAAGGATACTTGACTTTAGAAAAGCTTTAGCGCATTTAACTACACGATCTTGTGCTATGCTTAGGATTGTCTTGTCCATCACATCATTATCCTAATGATGTGATCCTATTATCAATGACATCCTATGTCCATGGTTAGGAAACCGTAACCATGTATTGATCAACGAGCTAGTCAACTAGAGGCTCACTAGGGACATGTTGTGGTCTATGTATTCACACATGTATTACGATTTCCAGATAACACAATTATAGCATGAATAATAGAAAATTATCATGAACAAGGAAATATAATAACAACCTTTTTATTATTGCATCTAGGGCATATTTCCAACAGTCTCCCACTTGCACTAGAGTCAATAACCTAGTTACATTGTGATGAATCGAACACCCATAGAGTTCTGGTGTTGATCATGCTTTGCACGTGGAAGAGGTTTAGTCAATGGATCTGCGACATTCAGGTCCGTATGCACTTTAGAAATCTCTATGTCTCCATCTTGAACATTTTCACGAATGGAGTTGAAGCGACGCTTCATATGCCTCGGTCTTCTTGTGAAACTCGGCTCTTGGCAAGGGCAATAGCTCCAGTGTTGTCACTGTAAGAGCGCCATCGGGCCCGACGCATTGGGAATAACTCCTAGGTCGGTAATGAACTCCTTCATCCAGATTGCTTCATGTGCTGCCTCCGAGGCTGCCATGTACTCCGCTTCACATGTAGATCCCGCCACGACGCTTTGCTTGCAATCGCACTCCAGCCGACTGCCCCACCATTCAAAATATACATGTATCCGGTTTGTGACTTGCTAGCATTAACGTAACCCTTTAACGCATTGAGCTCTTCGTCACCTCCATAAACGAGAAACATATCCTTAGTCCTTTCGTGTACTTCAGATATTCTTGACCGCTGTCCAAAGGTTCCATGCCGGATTACTTTGGTACCTTCCCACCAAACTTACGGCAAGGTTTACATCAGGTCCGTACACAAGATGGCATACATAATAGACCCTATGGCTGAGGCATAGGGGATGACACTCATGTTTTCCCTATCTTCTTCCGTGGTCGGGCATTGAGTCGTGCTCAATCTCACACCTTGCAATACAGGCAAGAACCCCTTCTTGGACTGATCCATATTGAACTTCTTCAATATCTTGTCAAGGTACGTGCTTTGTGAAAGACCAATGAGGCGTCTCGATCTATCTCTATAGATCTTGATGCCTAATTTGTAAGCAGCTTCTCCAAGGTCCTTCATTGTAAAACACTTATTCAAGTAGGACTTTATGCTTTCCAAGAGTTCTATATCATTTCCCATCAATAGTATGTCATCCACATATAATATGAGAAATGCTACAGAGCTCCCACTCACTTTCTTGTAAGCATAGGCTTCTCCATAAATATGCGTAAACCCAAACGCTTTGATCATCTCATCAAAACGAATGTTCCAACTCCGAGATGCTTGCACCAGCCCATAGATTGAGCGTTGGAGCTTGCATACCTTGTCAGCATTCTTAGGATTGACAAACCCTTCTGGCTGCATCATATACAATTCTTCCTTAAGGAAACCATTAAGGAATGCCGTTTTGACGTCCATTTGCCATATCTCATAATCATAGAATGCGGCAATTGCTAACATGATTCGGACGGACTTCAGCTTCGCTACGGGTGAGAAAGTCTCATCGTAGTCAACCCCTTGAACTTGTCAATAACCCTTAGCGAAAAGTCGAGCCTTATAGATGGTCACATTATCATCCGCGTATGTCTTCTTCTTGAAGATCCATTTATTTTCTATGGCTCACCGATCATCGGCAAGTCACCAAAGTCCATACTTGCTTTCATACATGGATCCTATCTCGGATTTCATGGCTTCAAGCCATTTGTTGGAACCGGCCCGCCATCGCTTCTTCATAGTTCCAAGGTTCACCATTGTCTAACAACATGATTTCGAGGATGTGGTTGCTGTGACCACTCGTGCGGAACGTGTCCTTGTGAACTCACGGTTCAAGAGTAACTTGATCCAAGTTCCTTCATCATCATCATTAACTTCCTTCTAGTCGGTGCAGCACCACGGAAACATTTTCTTGAGCTGCGCTACCTCCGGTTCAAGAGGCAATACTTCATCAAGTTCTACTTTCCTCCCACTTACTTCTTTTCGAGAGAAACTCTTTCTAGAAAGGGTCCATTCTTGGCAACAAAGATCTTGCCTTCGGATATGAGATAGAAGGTATACCCAATAGTTTCTTTAGGGTATCCTATGAAGACGATTTTTCCGATTTGGGTTCGAGCCAGGTTGAAGTTTCTTGACATAAGCATCGCATCCCCAAACTTTCGTAAACGATAACTTAGGTTTCTTTCCAAACCACAATTCATACGGTGTCATCTCAATGGATTTCGACGGAGCCCTATTTAAAGTGAATGCACTTCTATAGCATAACCCCATAATGATAGCGGTAGATCGGTAAGAGATATCATAGATCGCACCATATCCAATAGGGTGCGACATGATGTTCGACACACCATTACGCTGAGGTGTTCCAGCGCGTGAGTTGTGAAAAAATTCCACATTTCCTTATGCGCCAAATTCGTGACTCAAATATTCTCCCCCACGATCCGATCAGAAGAACTTGATTTTCCGTCACGCTGATTCTCAACCTCACTCAAATTCCTTGAACTTTTCAAAGGTCTCGATTTAGGTTTCATTAAGTAGACATACCCATATCTACTTAAGTCATCGCGAGGGTGAGAACATAACAATAACCACCGCGAGCCTCAATGCTCATTGGACCGCATACATCAATATGTATGATTTCCAATAAGTTGGTTGCTCGCCCATTGTTCCGAGAACTGAGTCTTGGTCATTTTGCCCATGAGGCATGATTCGCACGTGTCAAATGATTCATAATCAAGAGACTCCAAAAGTCCATCCGCATGGAGTTTCTTCATGCTTGACACCAATGTGACCATATGGCAGTGCCATAAGTATGTGGGACCATCGGAGCATGACCATAAAACATATCTCTCATATAAATAGAATAACCATTATTCTCGGATTTAAATGAGTAGCCATCTCGGATTAAACGAGATTCAGATACAATGTTCATGCTCAAAGCTGGTACTAAATAACAATTATTGAGGTTTAAAACTAATCCAGAGGTAAATGTAGAGGTAGCGCGTCGACGGCGATCACATCGACCTTGGAACCATTCCCACACGCATCGTCACCTCGCCCTTCACCACCTCCGCAGCTCCTGCTTTTGAGTTACAAATATGAGCAACCGCACCAAGATTAAATACCTAGGAGCTACTACGAGCGCTGTTAGGTACACATCAATAATATGTATATCACATATACCTTTGGTATTGCCGCCTTCTTATCCGCTAAGTACTTGGGGCAGTTCCGCCCAAAGGACTGCTTCCTTGCAATAAAAGCACTCGACTCGTGCTTGGGTCCATGCTTTGGCTTCTTCCCGATAACCTGGCTTATCGGGCGCAAACTCCTTGTCATTCCTTCTTGAAGTTCTTCTTACCCTTGCCTTTGTTGAACTTAGTGGTTTTATTCACCATCAACACTTGATGTTCCTTTTGATCTCCACCCGATTTCAGCATTGAATATACCTCGTGAATGGTCTTTTCCATCCCCTCGCATATTGAAGTTCATCACAAAGCTCTTGTAGCTAGGTGGGAGCGGCTCAAGGATTCTCGCCAACGATCGATCATCCGGGAGATTAACCCCTGACGAGATAAGCGGTTGTGCAACCTGCACATTTTGAGTATGTGTCACGACGTAACTATTCTCCTCCATCTTACAATCAGAGAACTTGTCGAGACTTCATATCTCTCGACTGGCATGATCTTGAAAACCATTTTCAGCACTTGGAACATCTCATATGCTCCGTGCTGCTCAAAACGCTTTTGGAGCCCCGGTTCTAAGTCAAAGCATGCCGCACCGAACCAGGAGTAATCATCACTACGTGATCGCCAAAGCGCTCATAACGCCTTGAGTTGCTGGGAAAACCGGTGCTTCACCTAGTGGTGCATCAAGGACATATGCTTTCTTGGCAGCTATGAGGATAATCTCGTGTTACGGACCCAATCCGTAGTTGCTACCATCGCCTTTAGCTTGGTTTTCTAGGAACGCTGAAGTTGAGGGCAACATTAGCGTGGGCCATTTGATCTACAAGACATATTGCAAATTTTAGACCATGTTCATGATAATTAAGTTCATCTAATCAAATTATTTAATGAACTCCCACTCAGATAGACATCCTCTAGTCATCTAAGTGATACATGATCCGAAATCAATTAGGCCGTGGTCCGATCATCACGTGAGACGGACTAGTCATCATCGTGAACATCTTCATGTTGATCGATCTTCTATAATGACTCATGTTCGACCTTTCGGTCTTCCGTGTTCCGAGGCCATGTCTGTACATGCTAGGCTCACAAGTCAACCTAAGTGTATTATGGTGTAAATCTGGCTTACACCCGCTGTATGCGAACGTTACAACCTATCACACCCGATCATCACGTGGTGCTTCGGAACAATGGACCTTAGCAACGGTGCACAGTTAGGGGAACACAATTCTTGATATTTTAATGAAGGATCATCTTAGTTATGCTACCGCTGCTCTAAGAAAATAAGATGTAAAACATGATAAACATTACATGCAATCAAATAGTGACATGATATGGCCAATATCATTTTGCTCCTTTTGATCTCCATCTTCGGGGCGCCATGATCATCATCGTCACCGGCTTGACACCATGATCTCCATCATCATGATCCTTGTCATCGTGTCTTCATTAAGTTGTCTCGTCAACTATTACTCCTACTACTATGGCTAACGGTTTAGCAATAAAGTAAAGTAATTACATGACGTTTATGTTGACACGCATGTCATAAATAAATTAAGACAACTCCTATGGTTCTCGCCGTTGTCATACTCATCGACATGCAAGTCGTGATTCCTATTACAAGAACATGATCAATCTCATACATCACATATATCATTCATCACATCCTTTTGGCCATATCACATCACATCGGCATATGCCGCAAAAACAAGTTAGACGCCCTCTAATTGTTGTTGCAAAATTTTACGTGGCTGCTATAGGTTTCTTAGCAAGAACGCTTTCTTACCTACGCCAAAACCACAATGTGATATGCCAATTTATATTTACCCTTCATAAGGACCCTTTTCATTGAATCCGATCCGACTAAAGTAGGAGAGATGACACCCGCTAGCCACCTTATGTAACTAGTGCATGTCACCGGTGGAACCTGCCTCACGAAGTGTACATGTAAGGTCGGTCCGGCCGCTTCATCCCACGATGCCGCCAGATCAAGATAAGACTAGTAACGCAAGTAAATTGACAAAATCGACGCCCACAACAACTTCAGGTTCTACTCTGCATAGAAACCACGCAGACAGACCTAGCTCATGATGCCACTGCTAGATCATAGCAGAAATTTAAAATTTTCACGATCACCAAGATCGATCTATGGAGTCATCTAGCAACGATAGAGAGAGGAGTGCATCTACATACCCTTGTAGATCGCGAGCGGAAGCGCTCAAGAGAACGGGTTGATGGAGTCGCATTGCCGTGATCCAAATCATCGATGATCCTAGCGCCGAACGGACGACATCAGAGGCGCTCGGGAACGGTGGTCCCTGCACTTGCTCGTCTCGCGGCCCGCGGCGTGGTTTCATGGTGGCCCAAGACGCCCATCTTCATCAACAAGAAGACTCAAGACCTCGAGGGGCCAAGCCTCGGGGCGGACGACGCTAGGCTTCCTCAGAACGCCTCGCCAGCAGGCTCGTGGAGGCGGAGAGAATAAGGCAGGGTACCTCGCGAGGTGCTCGTGGACGCAAGCCATGACGACGAGGTCAGCGGGCGCCGCCTCATGCAAAGGTCCTTGTTTCTCTTGGTGCAAAGGGCAAGCATGGACGGAGTACCGAGGCATCGTGCAAAGGTTGCCATTTCAAAGGCAACGAGACCAAGACCAGCGGAGCGGCAGGATAGAGGTCATCAGGAGCCCAAGACGGCTTCATCACCAAAGCTTTTAGCAGCCAAGACCAACTTTAGTCAGATAACTTGTACTAGATGTTCCCTTCAAAATGGTTGCTTGTTGGCGCCTTCCTCCAAGAATATTTGGGAAGAGGACCAGGGCCTCTATAAATAGGACTAGCCACCACCGAGGAAGGGGACAGACAGATCGAGTGCTCATTAGAGAGAGAGAGGCGATCAAACTCACCCAAGCAGCTTCATCGACCAGCTCAAGAACACTCGCGAGGCTGTTCTTTCCCTCAGATCGCTCATCATCGCCCCGAGGCAATCCACCACACCACACACTAGAGTAGGGTATTACACCACAACGGTGGTCTCAACCAAGATAAACCTTGTGTCCCTTTGTGATGTTCATCGCTTTCAGCTTAGATCTCACGAGGCTAATCGGACGAGATCGGTAGGGGAGAGATCTTCGCGCACCTGCAGTTCGAACCTTAAGGGTCCGCTCAACCCAACATCCGACATTTGGCGCCGCTGTAGGGTGCGCCGGCAGTCCCTTCGCCGAGCTGTTCCCCATCGCCACCACGCTCGCCTCATGGCGCCAACGCGCCGCCATCGCTCGCTGTCAACGCCGGGCGCTGAAACCAGGGGGGCTTCGAGCTCGCCCCGCCTTTGCGACAAAAAGGGTCGAACAAGTTCAATCCGACACGCCATCGCGCCATAACGGGGTGGCTGGCCCACCGCCTTCCTCCGCATATGAAGAAGCTGCCTCAAGGCCGGAGGCGATTTACAAGGTCATGGCGAATCGGCTGCCCATGGCTCCTCACCAAGGCCCCGCGCATGTGGTTGCTCCACCTGCAGCGGCTTCAGGGCCTCCTAGGAGGAGTTGCGCAACCTCTTCCTCGCCCATCATGTCACCGCACCCCCAGCTGCTGCAGCCATCCCTGGCGGATCATAGGCACCACCTTCGAGCCGCCACGCTGCTGCTCGCCACGCCAGATCGCGCCTGGCCCTCAAGAGCCGTGGAACCCCTGGGCTGGGTGGTACCTAAGGCCGATTGACCTTCAAATGGATGATCACCCTCCAACACCGCATGTTCGGGCGCACTCGATGCTATGCACCCCACCATCTCGCTGTGTGCCTCAGTAACACCCCGAGAATCATGCTACAAGAATCTCCTCCTAATAGTGGCCATGCCATCGTGATTACTATGCAACTTGCCACTTGTCCACGATCAAAGCCTTTTTCAAATTTAAAATAAGTCGAATAAATTATTTCTTCGAGCAAGAAACAAAATTGTTTAGCTTATTCTAAAAAGTCTCCTGATCATTTCTCATGTTGAAATCAACACCATTTGACTCACCAATTAACCCCTAGGAAATTATAAAGTGGTCCATCAAGAATGAAAATAGCCTTCTCAAAATAAACAAATACTTATACATTTCCAAATGTCCCCAAACTTTGTGGGACGCCTCAATATTGCATGGTAATTATTTGCAAATTTTAAGTCCAAGCAAAATTCATTTGCTATGTGAACTAAATAGAAAACTAAGACAAAATGATTAAGAAAAAAAAAGAAGCAAAACTAGAAAGAGAGGGGAGGCCCCTGCCCCCTGGGCCACTTGGCCCAAATGGCCGAGGCAGCCCAACCAGATCGACCGATCAACCCCTTCCTGGTCGCCTCCTCCTCCTGCTCGACCGACCGAGGGAGGGCTCCCGCCGTTCTCGCCTGACTCAAGGCGCCTCACGCCACGACGACGGGAAGAGATAAGGCCACCACCCGCTGCCCCCTCGCCTCCCTACCTCCCCACTCCCCACTCTTCCCTTTGCCCTCTCTCGCTCCTCTCAGATCCACCTCACTCAGACGCGTTGACGCCGGGCGATTATGCTCCACCGGGCGCTCACTCGCCGACGAAGTCTGGAGCACGACATCTGCTCGCTTGCGCTCTCTTCACTTCGATCGGGCCGAAGCCTCAACGCCGACGCCTCAACCTCTTCTTCCCGGCGCCGCTCATTGCTGCTGCCGATCCGCCACTGCCGCTGCACTCTCGCTCGCAAGTTGGTCATGCGACCACCGCCGTGAGCCGCTGCTCGCTTCTCTCTCTCCCATGCTCGATTTCCGCCAGAGCACCGCCCCGAACAAGGCCGCTGTTAGCCCGCCATGGCTAAGGAGCCCTGCGTTCTAACTCCCCCGTCTGCCCTTATCGCTTTCCCGGCCGCCTTAGCAGCGGCGCCAAGGCCACCACACTTTCATCGCTGCTTTTCTCATGAATACGCCATGGCTTTATAATGGACATCTCTGTCTCCAGGCCATAGCTCTCTCGTCAGCGCTTTCGCAGTTTATGATGCTCACATGAGCCCGCCGCCTCGCCACACAGCTTCGCTGTTGAAATATCATGCCGCCAGTTGCCGCCCTGTATTGCCAAGCATCACAGGCGCTGACATTCTCGCTGCTTGCTATTAGTCTGCTACCGCCCGCTTAGCTACTACTACCATCTCTGGCCACAGAGCTCCGCCAAGCCCTCTGACATGGTCAGGTATATGGCCGGGCTGGGCTAATGGCCGCCCTTGTTTAATTAGTCTAGGTTTGTTTAGTAGTAGTTTAGTGCTAATTTAGCCTATTAGCTAATGACAAGTGGGACCCATCTAATTAGATTACATAGATCTTTGGAATTATTAAAATAGTGACATGTGGGCCACCACCTCCTTTTTGACCAACAAATTGACTTGGTCAATCCGCTTAATATTAAATCAGAATTTCAGAAAATTGTTTAAAACTTTAGAAAATCATAGATATTAAACCGTAACTCCTGATGAAAATGTTTTGTACATGAAAGTTGCTCATAACGATGAGGCGAGTCCGTTACGCAGCCTGCTCATCCGCCACGCATCCCTAGCACAACGAACACGCAACTTTTCCTCCGATTCATCTCTGTTCAAAACGCTAAACACCGGAATACTTTCTCGATGTTTCCTTCGCTGGTATCACCTCCTACCACGTTAGGGCATACCTAGCACCTCAGATTGCCTCTTTATGTTTTGTGATGCTTTGTTTGCATTATATTTATTGTTCCCCTTCTTCTCCTAGACTACTACGATCGACGTCAGCTGCTGTTCGACGACTACGGTGTTGACGACCCTCCTTCTTGCCGTGAGCAACCAGCAAGCCCCTTTGATCACCGTGATATCGCCTACTCTTCTCTATACTACTTGCATTAGAGTAGTGTAGCATGTTATCGATTTCGCTTAATCCTAAACCGCTGCATAGCCTGTCCTTGCTACTATCGTTGTTACTTTTACTCGCTATCCTATCGCTAGTATAGGATGCTAGTGTTCCATCAAGGGCCCTACATTCTTGTCCGTCCGCCATGCTATACTCATCGGGTTGTGGTCACTTCGGAGGTGATCACGGCATATACTATATACTTACACTATTACATTACTCGTGATATCTGTTCGGAGATGGGGGCTGAAAGGACAAGTGGCTCCATCCTCGAGAGGTGGGCCTGGTTCCCAACGGCCCCGATCGTTACTTTTAGGGCGGTTTATTGTGGCAGGTTGAGACCACCTAGGAGAGAGGTGGCCTCGGCCTCGGTCGGGCGTCATGGGTACTTAACACGCTTAACGAGATCTTGGTATTTGATCCGAGTCCGCCATTTGGTCTATACGCACTAACCATCTACGCGGGAGTAGTTATGGGTATCCCGACGCCGTGGTATCACCCGGCACTTCGTGATGTCACGATCGAGTGGCGCGCCGGATTGGACCGGAATGCTCAGGGCTATGTTCTGCTCCCATGCCACAGACGAACGCAACGTGTGTGCTATAGGCGATGGGCCTGCACTTTTGCGCTTAGGTTTAGACCGCGCGGTCAATTCTCTCTGTTGAGCCTAGGTGGGGCTGCGACGGTTGATCTTCCGCGCCGGGCATGACCCAGAAAGTGTGTCCACCAAATGGGATCAAGCGGTTGGTTATGTGGTGCACCGCAGGAAGTTAATCTATTCAATAGCCGTGGATCTTCGGTAATGTGACGACTTGGAGTTGTACCTTGACCTTATGACAACTAGAATCGGATACTTAATAAAACACACCTTCCAAGTGCCGACATAACCCTATGGTCGCTATCTCTCGTGGTTACGAGGAGGGGATCGCCGGTAGGATTATGTTATTCGATGCTACTTGGAGGACTTCACCACTCTCTTCTACATGTTGCAAGACTGAGGCTGCTGTACATAGTCTTCATTGTGATTAGCTATCCCCTTTATTCTCGCATTCTCGCAGCTCACCCATCGATATGGCCCTTTACATATATCCATGCATATGTAGTGTAGTTTCCTTGCTTGCGTAGTACTTTGGATGAGTACTCACGGTTGCCTTGTTCCCCTTTTCCCCTTTCTTTACCCGGTTGTTCGCGACTGCACGATGGAGCCCTGGAGCCGACGCCACCGCCGATGACAACTACTACACCGGAGGCGCTTACTACTACGCAGCCCACCGATTTATTTAACCATGAGTAGTTAGGAGGATCCCAGGCAGAGGCCCGCGCTTCTTCGATCTCAGATCCCGCTTTGTGCTAGCCATCTTATGGCAAACTTGTTTAACTTATGTCCAGACTCAGATATTGTTGCTTCCGCTGACTCACCTATGATCGAAAGCACTTGTATTCGAGCCCTCGAGGCCCCCGCTTGTATTATGATGCTTGTATGACTTATTTTATTTTTAGAGTTGTGTTGTGATATCTTCCCATGAGTCCTCGATCTTGATCGCATACGCTTATGCAGTATGATTAGTGTACGATTGAATCGAGGCGCCACATGGCCGCCACCAGACCTCATCAACGGTGGTGCCGGGCTCAACGCAGCCTCGATGGAGGCCTTCACCTCCTCCATGTGCCATTAGGGCGGCTTCAACCCAAAGCAGTTCTTCGGTGTTCGGAGGCGGTTCCACCGCCCCTAGGGCAGATCCGGCCCCGTGACCTTTCTCGCACCATTTACAACTTCCGCACGGAGTTGATCGACTTACATCGCCCCCATCGGCCTCCCCAGCATAACGCCATCCCTGGCTACCCAGCCTTGGCCTGGCTTCATGGCAGCGACCCACCCGGCCAGCACAACCTCATGAAGATGCCCGGAGCAGCAGCGTCTTACTGTGTCCCGGAGACACAAGGATGCGCGGTGCGCCAAGCTTGCTTTCAAGGCTCGCGCTGGCGAGTCTGCCAGCAGCAGATGCCTCGAGCCTCATGGGGCTGCGCCGGCTAAGAAGAAGCAGCTATTCACCCAAGACAAGGCGGAGACCAAGCGTGTACCCTGGCCGATGAGGATGGATCCACAGCGCCCGCTTCAACATAGGCGCCAACCTCGACCCCAAGCAGAGGAGGCCTTGGTGAAGTACATGCGCCGCAAACAAGGAGGTGTTTGCGGGGAACCTGATCACCGGGTGGGTC
>JAHIAM010004314.1:0-56080 GCA_021605205.1 Aegilops longissima | reverse complement strand
GCATGGTATCATTATTTCACCCACATAGATTGTTCAAAAAAGTAGAGAGGGTTACGGCAAAAACTAGATGCACTTTGTTCACAAACTGGACAATCTCTTTCGAAGTATTCAGGTTTCGGACGAAATTAAACTCATCTGTTACAACTCCAGACTTTTTGTGCATTCAGTATGCACCATTCAAAGCGACGCCATCAACTTTCAACCATTTCTGCCTTCATTTGCCATAACTGTTTTAAGCGCACCACCTTTAGTGTCGGTTGGTGGCTCCAACCGATACTAAAGGGTGACCATTACTACAGTTGCTTAGGAAGCTGTTTTTTAGTCCCACCTCGCCAAGGGAGAGGGACTAGGAGCGGTTTATAAGCCCTGAGTGCAGAGACGATGAAGAAGAGGCTCAATGCTCACGTTGCTTAGCTTCAAGCTTTGCGGAATATGGTAGATTGCATGGAGCTATGCGCAGTGCAGTTTACACTATTCTGAAAGGCTTGAAGCAAATTAACAAGCATTGCACCTCTTTTTTAATAACTTATTACAACTCCGGACTTCTTCTGTTATGGCAAAAACTAATTGCACGTCGGCATTTCTTTTTTTTTAACTTTGGTTATAACTCCAGACTTTGACCATCAAGTTTTGCACTACAAAATGAACTCTGAAAATGTTGAATTTTGGCAAACTAGATGAAAAACTACTCAGAAATAAATAGAAGAAAATAAATATAACAGAAAAGAAAAAACTGCTCAGAAATAAATAGAAGAAAAAATAAAGCAGAAAAGGAAAAAATTATATTTGCTATTTTTCAATCGTTTACAAAATGACCGTGAAATTTAAAATCACTACAAAATGAACTCTGAAAATGTTGAATTTTGGCAAACTAGATGAAAAACTACTCACAAATAAATAGAAAAAAATAAGTATAACAGAAAAGAAAAAACTATACAAAAAACTACACAGAAAGAAATAGAAGAAAAAAAAGCAGAAAAGAAAGAAACTACAAAAAAAGTTGGGGCGCTGCCCTGTGGGCCTGCTAGGCCACAGGAGTGCAATTACAGGCCTTAAAGGCCCAGCAGACTCACAGGGCAGCGCGCAGAATTTAGGCCCACAAGCCTACTATATAGAGGAGTTCGAAGAGGTAGCCGCTGCTGGGTTTATAAACCAGTGCGGCTGCCCTTCGCCTGGCGAGGTGGGACTAAACTTTGGGGTGGCAGCGAGGTTTTAGTACCGGTTGGTGGCTCCAACTGGTATTAAAGATCACCTTTAGTACCGTTGGAGCCACCAACCGTACTAAAGGCCTGCTCTTCCGCCTCTTTGTTTGGTTTTTAGTACCGTTGGTGGCTCCAACCGTACTAAAGGCTCACCCTATATATACAGCACTTACGAAATTTCAGTTACATCTCCCCACTTCTTTCGTCAACCTCTCTCGCGCCCGCTCCGTCGCCGCCGCCGCGTCGTCGTCGTCGTCGCCGTCGTCCCGCCGCCCGCTCCGAACGCCACAGCGCCGTCGTCTCGTCGTCGCGCCGCCGCCGTCCGTCGTATCTCGCTCTCTCTCTCTCGCGTACCAGCCGCCGCCGTCCGCCCGCCATCGCTCGCCCGCGCGCCTGCGCCTCGTCCCCCCGCTGCCGCCCAACGCTGGCGCTGCCTCAGACGCCGGCGCCAGGCCAGACAGATGGGCGGCGGCACACGGCACACACACACACACACACACACACACACACACATATATATACCTAGTTCAATAATTAATATAACTAGTTTATTTTTAGTAAGAAAATTTAGGTATATGAGATTTGAACTAGTTCAATAATTAATATAACTAGGTTAATGAGTTTTTTTGTTTATTTAATTTTTTATATATTTAGTTCATTTTACTATAGAAGTAGTTTATTTTTAGCAAGAAAATTAGTAAAACTGGTTAGCTGTACTGGCGATATGTATGATATATAGTATTCGACGTGTATTAGTGATAATATTCGATGTACGGACACATGGAGATGATGTAGTTTTTCTTATAATTGAGGGCATCCTAATTTGAATACTACTTAATTTTGCGATTTGATTTTTCTTATTGAATGCTCAAATTGGAGAGCACTATGCAAGGCATATGCATATGATTAGTTGAATAATAATGATCTAATTTAGTCTTTGAATTATGAACGTATAGGAAATGTCATCATCGGAGGACAAAAGTCTCCCGGGGGAGTGCGACTGGTGCCACGACGATCGAGGTGAGTGCGACAGGCCTCACCTGGACGATGGTCGGCGCTTCAACATTAAGCTCGAGGAGACCTTCGAAGTTGAAACGGTACACAACGACGACAAGTGGTTTTTTTCATAATTAAGCATGACTTCAACTATTTGAACGTGTAATTTTCATCTTTTACAATTCAAGTATAGTTAATCTCATGCCATGCAAGACGCTATGTCTTGGAGAGGATGGATTTTGAAGACCATGAAAATTTTGAAACGAAGAAAATTCACCTAAGGACCCATCATGATGTGGATTTTGAAGTAAAGTTGTATAATGCTGAGAGCGTAACCCATTTTGGTTGCAAAAATTGGGAAGCATTTTGCAAATTGTATGGTTTTGATGAGGGTATGCTTGTCACCATGGATCTTGGTGATCCTGAAATCGAGCAAGACAATATGGACATTTGGGTCCTTGTTGATACTCCTCCAGTTCTACCGCTATGTGAGTTTCTCAAACATAGTTAATTATTAATAGAACTTATATTGTTCATTTCAAAATAGTTGACAGCTTATTTCCATTGACAGCTTATTTTGAAGTATCAAAGAATGTGCAGAAGATGGTAGATAGAACTTACTACACCGATGGCTCTGAGTTAACTTACAAGGAGAAAACTCATCTGGTTGGATTTTGTAATGATATTGAGAATTACAATATCTACAATCGAACTCCTCAACATTATGGTCAATACGTGCCACTAGTGCACGTGTTGAACTACGGTAACTACCATGGAGATGCCCTGGTAAGTTTTATTACTATTACGACATCCGTGCATCTTTTTGCATACTTCTAAAACTAGTACATCATTGCTAACTACGAAGTTATTACTATGTTTTTCAACAGAGAATCCCAGAGGATTGTGTGCCTCATTTGATGTATCAGAATGGCGGCAGCCTTCGTGTTTTGAACATATATCCAGGTCATCCTACGAATCTCAACTGTCCATACCGGATTTCTAAAACAAGTGGAGACATGACAATCAAAGGAAAAAATGTATGGATAGTCGTAAGGAGCTTCTTGGAAGCAAAAGGAAGCGAGGCGCAAGAATTGGAGATAGGATGATCTCCATTCTTCATAATGGAGAGTCAGGGTATATATTGTTTTATGCTATTTTACCTTAAGTGTGTTTAGGTCCGATCCTACCGATCATCGATGATCATGTGCTAAGAACAATTATGTAGGGTTCGGTTCGATGACTATGAGGATGATGATCGTATGACTTATTATTAATAACGAGTAGAAGTTGTATGATGATGCTTGATTAATTAGCTAGTAGGACTTGTTATTATATATGATGATGTATGATGCATGCGAGCATGCATGAGTTATTATATATATATCTGCGGGTGAAACGAAAAAGAATTAAAATGGAAAACACAAAATTAAATGAAAAAGAAATCATAAAACCAAAAACCCCCCAAACATTTTAGTACCGGTTGGTGTTACCAACCGGTACTAAAAGGCTCCCGGCCCCTGGAGCTGGCTCGTGCCACGTGGTTGCCCTTTAGCACCGGTTCGTGCTGAACCGGTACTAAAGGGGGGGGGCCTTTAGTGACCACACTTTAGTGCCGGTTATGTAACCGGCACTAAAGGGCCTTACGAACCGGTGCTATTGCCCGGTTCTGCACTAGTGGTCGGACGTACATGATACGAAAACTTGTTGTTCAACCAATATCTCGGAGAAGGAGAGGTCGATCCATCATTTCTCTCGGTATGCATGACGAACTTCTGTACTCGATGGTTCCCTTCATTTTCTTACTAGCTAGCGTGTCGAGGGCTATATGTATATAGTACGTAGCGTCGACCAAGCACGGACATAAGAGAGGACACTTCTCTCTATTAATTAGCTAGCTAACACAATATATGAAACACCTAAATTAACCCCAAAACCCCAACCCCCCTTTCAAAAAACAAAACCCCAGCCATCGGAATGTCGACGCGGGATGCCTTTTGGTCCCGGTTGGTGCCACCAACCGGGACCAAAGGCCCCCCTGCCTGGGCTCGGCGCACCGGCCACGTGGAGGACCATCTGTCCCGGTTCGTGTTAGAACCGGGACTAAAGGGGGGAGGTATTAGTAACGACCCATTAGTCCCGGTTCATGAACCGGGACTAAAGGCCCTTACGAACCGGGACTAATAGGTGTTTTTCTACTAGTGAAGAAACATTAATGTTTTGATTATCAAGATGCTAACCCTATTGTAAAAGCTTCCATCATAAGACTTGTATTAGGCACAACAGTATCCAAAGTGTGGAGTTTAAGCTTGTTGTGCAGAACATGTCAACTCTCAATGTTATGCCAGAGGAAGTGTATCTCAAAGAACCACTGGTATATGAAAATGGCTACACATATCACTATGTTTGCAAACTTGTCAAAGCACTTTATTGCGGTACAGAGGCCCCTCGAGCATGATACTCTTGATCAACCATCTCACGCATTGGGCTGCCTAACGTACAGAACTATCACGCTTCTTCCATGATAGCATCATCTCCAGTGAAATCCTACATTGAGAGAAAAGTGTTATTTAAGTACACATGTCCAACTCAACAATTCATATGTAGCACATAGATTCGAACAAATGAGAAAAGTTCTTACTTCCACATGCATGTTGGAAAATATATCATCCATTGAGAAGGCCATGATCTCATTCAGATGATCATTAAGAGGTTGCTGACTAAGTGTGCCTTCTTGCATAGGAACAATGCTAGCCCCATCCCCACCATCATGTAGCTGAGTCAATGAGACGAAATCATCTATCTGAAGGTTGTGAAGCATTGAAGTAGTTCTTTCACTGTTGACCAGATGAGTATCATTAGTTAAAGTTCTACTTGCATCAAGTGCAGAGCTACCATTCAACATCGTTCCTACTGAGCTTATGTTGCTTGCCATGTTGAATGGTGCCATGTGCTCAGTGAAGCCTCCCACTGATGTGGTGTTGCTTATGAATGGTGCCTTTTCATTTTGAAGAGGCAGTCGGCCAGATGACATTGCATAGCTCTCTAGTTGGTTGCTATGTGGGAAGTTCACCTGTGATGCGACAAGAGACCTCCCGCCACCAACTGTTGTGTTTGCAAATGAACTTTGAAGATTGGAAGGGGTTTTTCCTTTGCTTATATCCATTAGCTTGCCACGCATGATGTCATCACAAAAATTACTATAATTTAATGATGGAAATTCATCTGACATTATCTCATTGGGTATGTTGTCGTATATGCTGACGGGAGGGTCAGCAAAACTTGTGAATCTTCTCGCATCCGATGGTAGTTTCCCAAAATACTTCGGCATTCTATCATCATGGAGGTATGACCCCATGTAGAAGTTGCTTTGGATGTTCATCGGCGGAGCCAAGTGACCCGTTGAACCATACTTGTTTGTACTCCTAGAGGCAGTGTCGCCAGAGGACACACTCCATCTTCCATGTTCGTGATTATGCATGAAATTGCCCTTGTTGTTCATGTTATACGATGAGTTCCATCTTTCATATGCATCACCAGAGGGATTTGACTTGATTCTTTTTAAGTGCAACCTATACTTCTGAAATAAAAAGATAGGAAAATAATAAGGTATGAGATGGATGATCATCAAAAAAATAACGTGAATATGTGAGTACAATAAGAACTGAAGATGTTGCATGTGGAAAAACTCCTAAAAATATGGGGCATGCATTATATGAGATAAGCCTCGCATTTTAAGGGACACAATTAATTAAAATTACACTTCATGGTAGTTGCATTACTAGAGCTTTGACTGATATGTTCCCCAGAAAATAAAAGCTTTCACTTATATATGAAAAAATATTAGACTATGAATAATAGTAACAAAAACATAGAAATTAAGCATAAAGGTTGAAAATAAACCTGTAGATGACTCGCAATATTCTCTCTACTGAGGTAATCCACATTCATCAGCTCCAATACCTTTTTTGGAACAGCCCCTACAATTAATTATGTAATAAATATTATAATGAAAATATCGAGCAGCCACCAGCATTATCGATGAATGAGGCACAAGATGTGAATTCTTACTCTCAAGGCCGATCTGGTTGATAGCTTCTAGAAACTTGTTATGCAGCGCAATTGTCCATGTCATCCTGGGCTTTCTGTGGATGGCGGATATATGTGTTCCCTCATTGTTCTCGCTAGAATCATCTCCAACATTTATCTTATTCCCCGAGTACTTACTCTTGTCAGTAGTCGCTGGTTGAACTCTCTGGACATCATTGTCATGATCGCTGATGTGGCTTATTGCTTTGGGATTTCTCCACCTTTGAACATGTTGCCATATGTTTTTGAGCTCATGGGTAAGCACTGGCTTCACCATAAAGTCGGACGCGCCATGATCTATCCCCTTCATCACAACCTTCTTGTCGCAATCAACGGATAGCACTGCATGCCATAGGACCAATGACTTAGATTTAGAATCCATAAATTCACAAAAATCTACGAAGTGGACATATGTTTTGGTCAAAGTTCCTATAGACAGAAAAGCATTTCAATGTTCAGTTTTATAATTCTGCTTCAATGCAAACTAAATGGGAAAAATTCCACACATTCAATAGGAAGATACGCAAACAAAGGCTAAAACAATAACGGTAACAAAATGCCTAAGCCATATCACAACATGTTCCACACAGGAAAATCACATCATCATGTCTAACCATTGGTGAACCAGAAGATCAAGTACTATTATTGGCATTCAGCCATGTTCCTCTAGCATACTAGTTAACATCTATCGGCCCACGTAACGCTCTAAGCATTTTAAGTGATCACACTCATATTAGTTTGCAAACGTTAAACCACCATTGTCAATAGCTTTTTTATTACGGCTAGCTAATCGTTTGTGCTTGCCATGAGGGCATACATATTCTACATGATAATTTCCATACTTAATGTGGTCCTCCCGTCCAGTGCTCGATGATACTTTTCATAACTAACGTGATACTCTTGTCCAAAGAATGATACTGTTCATAATTAACGTGGTACTCTCATCCAATGCTCGATGATACTTTCCATAAATTAATGTCTAGATAATTGACATGTGTAATTAACTATATAGCTAATTAATTGCTTGCAGTTGTGGGCGAGGCAGAGATTGAGCAAGATTATCTTGGACGATTTTTGTGCATTAATAGTAGAGATTCAGGAAAATAAGTATGTGTGGCTGCACTTTCTGTGAAAGTAATTTGACTACAATTAGTGTGCTCATTCAAAGTCAACAAATATGCAGTAGTGTAGGTATTACCCATGGTTAACCTACTCGATGTATATACTTAAAAGGGGCACTCCTACTTTACATGCTTTTCTTGAGAGTAAATTGTCATAAGGAGTAACAACTTTAAGGGAAATGAAGATGAGTAGTAATCTTAATAATATCAATACAATTTGCAAACAAAAATCAATACAACATAGGTATTTCTTAATTGTAGTATTCATGCAACCCTAGAAAACAGATCTGGCGCAATCGTATACCTTGTGTGATTGGTAGAACGCGAATTTTAATATTACCTTTGAAAACAACTAAATATAACTTGGTCATATCATGAACTATGAATAGATTAAAGTTTTCATTATTATTGGTAGGATATTACAATTAATTGAGATGATATAAAATTAAATTCTAATTGTCCATAAATAAAACCATCAAACACGTGGATAGTGGGGTCTACATTACATAGGAGAGATAGAAAGTCTCGCGGAGCCAAACTACTCATTTATAAAATTAAATTCTAGATAGTCCATAAATACGCCCATCGAACACACGTGGATCTGGAATCAATTTTACATTGGAGTGACACAGACTCTCACTACGCCAAATTAGCCATTAGAGTGACCATGTCTCTAGCCTACTAAACACTATCAACCCAAATATTTAAAACAATAATTGGGATATCATAATCACATGCTATCCACGTTTGTCCCCCTTCCCCACGATCCATCTGATCTGATGGATGGATGGTTAGATGGGATCCCATAGTTTTGGGCTAGAAACCGACAATGCGTCCCCTACTAACTCATGTGTCGCTCCACCTCCGCTCTCCTACCCCACTCGCCATCCGATCGGACGGATGGTTAGATAGGATCCCATTGGTTTGGTCTAGAAACCGACACTAGTTCCCCTACTAACTCATGTGTCGCTCCACCTCCGCTCTCCTACCCCACTCGCCATCGGATCGGACGAGTGAAGGGTTAGATGGGACCCCGTTGGTTCGGACTCAGTGGGGATCCCGTTCTTTAGAACTCTTCCAGGTTAGAAATAGATTGTGGGTTTTGTTCATGTTTATGTGGTTTCATAAAATCGTCCTAAATATATAGGATCTCACATTGCTGCCCAAAGAAATTAATATCCTCTCAGGGTATCAACAAGACTGAGGAGAAAAGTACGTTCCTTAAAACAATTGTCAGTGCTCATGGATGCAAAACTCAAAAATTGGACTTTGGATTGAGAGCAGTGAGAGTACTGATGACGGGCAGATCCATCTCGAGGCGGATGAGCTCGAGGAGCTTGAAGCCGTCCATGTCCGGCATGCGCACGTCGGTGATGACCAGGTCGAACTGCTGCTTCCCCGCCATGAGCATCCTCAGCGCCGTCTTTCCATCCATCACCGTCGTTGCTGCATAGCGGCAAGCATTATTCACAGAGAAACAAATAGATCACAAGGCCCTGATTCTAGTGGACTATGGCAAAGTGGAGGGATCAAGAGACTCACGTTGGTATTTGCAGCGTCTCAAGAGGGCTTCAAGTACCATGAGGCAGACGCGGTCGTCGTCAACCACCAGGACGCGTAACCCCTCGGGAAACTTGTCCTCCGCCGCATCCTCCATCATCTGCCTTCGGTCCCCACCCATCGTGGCCATTTTCTCCGAACTTCTTCCCACCTGAAAAAGCAAACGCCATCACGAAAAATACTGTTTAATAACAAATCAACACAAACCTCACAGCCATCTAAGAACACAACCCAAAAGGAAACCTCTATTAGCTTCCTCGTCTCAGGAGTCAGGACACAACTGAAGTTACTGAACAATCCGGATTTCAGAGGAGTGGTGAGAAGGGCTGGAGGTTGCAGGGCGTCAATTTATAGGGCGGAGGGGTCAAGGGAAGGTGTGGAAGTCTTGCGGTCCCCCTGCGTGTGTGCATGCGCTAATTTCTACTCAATAATTTCTGCAGCTACGCCATTTGACCTGGCGATGTAAATGTACGTGTCAGCTTGTGCCGTCGGCCCATGGTTCCTTCCATGAGAGGTGAGCAAAACCACGGCTGTATTGTTGTTTTTTGCTTTTGTTCTTTTCTCACCAAATGTTGCAACACAAATGTTATGATCCTGAATTACAGAAAGGAGAGGCTCAATGGAGAGAGTGTCTTGTCATGGAGATATTGTCTCGGTGCTTCCTTTTACCGGGAACAGAGAAATCGTTCATCGTCTCAATGGTCAGACCCCTACCTACCTTTGCATGGCAACGTGAAAATGTGGAGGCCTAAACTCAAGATTGGAAGTCTTTTTCCACTTACGACTTTCTGGAATCATAATATGAGAAGGGCATTTATCTGAAGATTGAAGAAAAACACTTCACGAAAATAAGTTGAAGGGTGCTTCGAACCCGGGAGTGTGTTGGCCAAATAAGCCATGGCTGTGGCCAGAGAGCGTTTGTGCGCGAGCTGGTCGTGTCGGGTGCCCGTCGGTAGCCGCGGCGGGCCCGTGGCAGGGTGTGTGAGTGTGTGTCAGCACGTGTATGTGGACGTTTCTGGGTTAGTTGCTGAGACGTGCGAGTGTGTAGCCGCATCGGGCGTTGGACCCGGTCGCGTCCGTGCGGGTGCGTGCGTGGCAGGTGTGTGAACCGTGGAGCGCGGGGCGTGGTGAGTGGGCGAGTGGGGCTGCGTCGGAAGCGCGATGTGGGTGTTGGTGCCTGCACGTATACTAGAAATAGCTATAAAAACGAAAAAGAAAAAGGAGCGTGAGAGGCAAATGAATCGAAAGATTCATGTTTGGTTCAGGAAGAGATCATAAAAGTTGTAAGCCTCTCTCCAAGACAGTGCCCAGATCGTTACGCCTTTCGTGCGGGTTGAACCCCCCCTCCCCGACCCGTGTTTGTTGCTGGTGGGGTGTAGCTCGAGTTTGTTGCTTGAGAAAAAACGTTGCCACTATTGCGGCGGGGCGTTCGTGCTCCGGGAGCACCACCGTGTCTTCTGTTCTTCTTCCTGCATTTGGTTCGAGCCAGAGAGACAAGAGTGTAGAGAGAGAGAGGACTCTGGCGAGCTAGGGTTCAGGGTTCAGACCCAACATTTGGCATCAGAGCAAGGTTGGGAGGAGTCCTGCCGGCCGCCATGATGCTTGTCCCGCACGACGCAGGCGGGAACACGGTGTCAATGGCGATGTCGATGCTCACACACTGAACAACTACACGGTGTGGGCGATCAAGGCCGAGGCCATCCTCGACGACTAGAGTCTCTGGGAGGCAGTGTCGCCGGCGGGCAGCTCGGGGACAAACAAGGCGACGAAGGCAGTGTTGTTCGGCGCGCTCTCCGAGGACCTACTGATGTAGGTATCAACAAAGAAGATGGCGGCATGTATGTGGAGCAGCCTCAAGGCGCGGTTCGTCAGGGCGGCTCGGCTGTCGCCGCTCCGCGGCCATTTCGATTGGCTGCGTATGGTGGACGGCAAGGCATTGGACGCCTACGCCAGCAGGATCGGGAGCATGGATGTGCGCTTCGTAGGGCTCGGGACACGATGCTCGATGACGCGGCAATTGTGAGAAAGCTACTGGACACCGTGTCAGATCATCTGTACGCGGCGGTGGCCAGCATCAAGCAATTCTGCGATGTCGACACCATGCCGTTCGAGGAGGCGCTTGGGCAGCTCAAGGCGTTGAAGGAGCAAACGGGGCGGCACAACCAGGACAGCGGCGGAGGCGGCGGCGACTAACTCATGCTCATAGCTGCGTGGTGGGCGGCGAGGCGGCGACAACAAGGAGGAGGCGGGTTCGACCACGACGACGACGACGACGACGGTGGCAGCACGGCATCGGGCGGCGGAGGGAGGCGGCCCGGTGGTCTTGCTGTTTTTTGCTTTTGTTCTTTGCTCACCAAATGTTTAATGTTGGAACACAAATGTTATGGTCTTGAATTACAAAAAGGAGAGGCTCCCGTTTTGCTCCTGCTCCTGCTTCCTTTGACCGGGAACAGAGAGAGCGTTCATGTCTCAATCGTCAGATTCCTACCTACCTTTGCATGGCAACGTGAAAATGTGAAGGCCTAAACTCAAGGAGTGGAAGTATTTCTCCACTTATCGCTTTATGGAAAAATAATATGACAAGGACATTTTATCTGAAGAAAAACACTTCAAGAAAATAAGTCCAATGGTGTTTCAGACTAGGGAGTACCGGATGTACCCTAGCTAAGGGCGAGAGTAAGTGAGTAACACACAAATTCAAACCAAATGATTGCTTATGCTTTGATCCCTATTATGAGGTGTCAGGCCTATGCATTCAACAAAGAAAGAAATATATCGTTTACAAAGAAGAGAGAAAGAAATACAGGGATAGAAGAGTGGAGTTCTTGTGGTCCAGGCCATGGATATCTGTAGTTTCTGCCATTTTTATTATCATTACCCTCCATAAAAAAATTCCGTTTTTGTTTAAATTCCATTGTCAAATGTCAACTTTCTTGCGGTCCAACGCTGGGGCTAGATGATATCCTCTGTATTCCAAAAGAGGCTTTTGGCGATGTTCGGGTCATATCTCAAATTAATGCCTCACCTTTATTCTCATGAAATTTGTTTCGGTGCACTGAAAGCGTATGTTCATTGTCTCACTAATTGCAAAATGTGATACATATAAATTAATAGATGATCCGTTGAATGAGTTAGGCCATTTGGAGGCCCGGCCCAGTGAGCCAATATATTTTTAAATAATAAAAAATCCTATATAAAAGTTTTAATAAATTGTGAAATAGTTTGACTTGTGTACTTCCTCAATACCTAAATATAAGTCTTTTAGAAATTCCAATATGGACTATATACGGAGCAAAATGAGTGAATATATACTCTAAAATATGTCTATATACATCCGTATGTAGTCCATATTGAAATTTCTAAAAAAAGACTTATATTTAGGAATGGAGTGAGTATATTAATTAGTTGATGTATTTTACATATGTGTAAACTTCTCTTAAAATATACTTTACCGTGTATGTGGATTTGTATGCATGTGATGTTTGCAATTTCTAAATGTAGATCTTGTGCTTCGGCTTCTCTCCGGCTCCCCTCCTCTGCCCTGCTTAGTGTGGCCATGGCGCGCGGCTCCGACTGCCCCTGCACAAGTAAAGGGGTACAAAGGTGTGCCCCTACTTTTGTACACCGACAGGAGCCCCCGGGCCTGGGCCACACATAAGCGCGACACGTTATTGGGCCATGCCCAGAACGGTGCGCGGGCAGGCGGGCGGATTTTCACCGCAGTAACCCTTCGTCTGCTGCGCTTCCCCACGACCCGTGTTGAACGCGCGTCGTGGAGGATCGTGCGTGACGTGGGGGGCATGCGTGGGGCGGTTCCCGCACGCATGTGTCACGTCACAGTAAAGAGGCGGCTCGCGCCTTCCCCATAAAAAGAGGGAGGCATGGAGGCGGTTCATTTAGTGGATGGACTTGGGTCGCAGTCTTCAAGGCGCCCATGCCCCCGATCACGGGGCGGGGAACGGTCGCCTCACCCGTCTTTTCGATCCTGCTCGCTCGCCACGCGTCCTTCATGCAAGTGGCGAGCGTTGGAGGCGGGAAACCGGGCCGTAGCTGATTAGGGCAGCGGGTTGGTCCTGATTCCCTGCGCCTCCGACGGCTGGATTGGCTGAGTGGGGCGGCCGAGCCTCGACCCCGCCCCTTTATAAGGAGGGGGGAGGGGGGCGTCGTCCCACATTCCTTCAGCATCCATCCTCCTCCACCTCCACTTCTTTGGTCGATCAGGACGACGCCAAATCGAGCCACCGACCAGACACCCTTTGCCCTGGTATACGGGGCAGAAGCAGTTCTCCCCACAGAACTCACATACGGGTCACCTCGAGTGCTCGCTTACGACGAGCTTGAGCAAGAGCAATTGCGGCAAGATGACGCAACGCTCCTTGAGGAAGATCGTCTTCGGGCGGCTGTGAGAGCAGCACGCTACCAGCAAGCCTTGCGCCGCTACCATAGCCGCAAGGTTCATGCCCGAAGCTTTGAGGAAGGCGACCTTGTTCTTCGGCGCGTTCAGTCGGCCAAGAATACCAACAAGTTGACTCCAAAGTGCAAGGCCCTTATCGGGTAATACGAGTCACCAGGCCCGGCGCAGTCCACCTGAAGACCAAAGATGCTGTCCCAGTGAGCAACTCCTGGAACATCGAGCATCTTTGCAAGTTTTACCCATAAGGAGCGCCTTGCCGGGCCCCCCGGCAAGCCACCTTTTGTGCAAGCTTTGCCTGCAAGAAATGTAACTCTCTGTAAAAAGCTAGGCGCAGACCCTGAGCATAAATAAATGAAGCGCTGGCACCCTAAGTTATAGCATGCATGCTAAGTTAAGTCTCTTCCTCGGTTAGGGTTGATAATGCTTACCGGCGACTAACCCCTAGCCTAGAGGTTGAGTGTGCATTTTTCTATCCTCTTTGGTTCGCAAGGCACGTGGACATATCTCCTGAGCCGCTTGGGAGAAAGAGGATGGGCGGCGCCCGCCCCGGCAAGTCAGGATCGCCGGGGGCTGAAGACACAAGGATCCAACCACGGCAAGCCAAGGTTGCCGGGGGCTACGGATTCAAATAAGTCTTTTATCCCCTGTTATGCACTTCCGTATAGAACTGGGACATATGAAACCTCGTTTATATTCTTAAAACCACTGTGCTCCCCTTTTCCCATACCCAAGAGCTATCCCCTGGGTCGGAACATGGTCGTAGTCGCGGTGGCAAGAGAAATGAACGAGGGGCATAACCCTGCTTCGCCCCTGTCTCCGCCAAGAGAGTGAGAATGGTCGACCAAAGCAGGGGGGCGGAGTCCAGGATCCAGTCAAACTTTATGGCAATCAGTTTGTAGCAAGCACAAAAGGAAACATGACAATGCTTTGTGATTCTGAGCGCATCACACATAAATTGAGAAGCAATGAAAAAAATTAAGTGTTGGACCAAAATCCTATGGTGTGATTTAGATGAGTGGAACTCCCAACCACTTAAAACACATTCTTGAAGAAGTAGGCATGCGATGGCTGCCATTTCTTGTTCTTTTTTGCAAAATATTAGAGAGCAATGATATCCTATGAACTTCCCTGGAGCTCGCATTATTCATGCACATGAATAATTATATTATGAAATGCCAACATATGATCTAACAAATCCTATTAATAGGATTTAAGGGATGCGGTAGCGCTTACTATCATTGTGGAAAAATGCTTGGAAAAATCTGGCCAATGGAGATGAAAGGAGTCAATGTGCCACACGACAGTTGGAGATGAAAGAACACAATGTGCCACATGAGAGAGGGGAAGAAAGGAGTCAAAGCGCCACTCGACAAAGAGAGATGAAAGGAGTTAGCACACCACGCGAAAAATGGAAATGAAATGATTCAACCCGACACATGACAAATGAAGATGAAAGGAGATAATGAACTATGCAACAAATATATGTCGTGAGAATTAAAAAAATGGATTTGGAGGGCCAGATTGGCACCCAATGATTTCTATATAGAAAGACCTAGAGGCACCACTTAAGCTCATTGCTTTAAATGGAATCCAATAGGATGCATTGATCTAATGGTTTTCTCTTTTTAGAATTTTTTTTTGAAGAAGATGATGACCCACCCAATGGAAAAGGAAATTTTCTACTTTTACAATTCCTCTCCATTTTTCGCGTGGTGCATATACTCCTTTTCCATAAAAAAAAATTATCATGTAGATTGTATGCATTGGATTATTCCTTTGTTCTTATAAAAAAAATTACAGGCCATATCACAGTCAATAGTACCTCATAACTCACATGAGAATTCAGTATTTTGACAATCCACACTCTCGATGCATTCAAAAAACGAGTATATTCATTGAAAGTAATAGAATATCATTCCCCCATGTTTTTTCTAAAACGAAAAGACTATAGCTAACCTCATGAAATTCTGGTCTGTTTCCCCCTTTAGAAAGTACATGGGGGAGAACAACATAGTACCACATTCACCACGCAGCACATTTAGTAGTAATTCTTGTAGAGCATTGTATCATTCTGGACTTTCTTTGTAATAATGAGCTTAAGTGGTGCCCTAGATCTCTCTAAATATAGATCATTAAGTACCATTCTGCCCACCAAATCTGAACGTTTTGGTTCTCAAGATATATAATTGTCGCATAGCGTGTTTACTCATTTCAGCTCCTTTTGTCATGTGTCGCATTGAATCCTTTCATCTCCATTTGTCGTGTAGTGTGCTGACTCGTTTCATCTCTCTTTATCCCATGTGGCATTGACTACTTCCATTTCCTTTTTGTCGTGTGCCACTTTAATTCCTTAATTTCATCTCCATTTGTCGTCTGGCACGCTGACTCCTTTCAGATGCATTTTTTAGTTTTTGTTAGCATTTTCCACAATGCATCCCTTAAATCAAATTAATAGGGTTTGAGATATTGTATCTCATAACAAGATTATTCGTGTGCGTGTTTTTTACGATGTCAGTACAACAAACTAACAATTCAAGATCAATGGAAATTCATAGGATACCATTGCTCTATGATATTTTGTGATTAAAAAAATCATATGATTAAAGATGATCAGCCTTGTGTGCATCACAAATAGTTTCTTGTATTCTTCTATCATTTAATGGTGATGGTACAAAATCCATTAGATTATCTTGTCGTTGTTTAGGTGCATCAAGATTTCTTTCTACTATACATCTATGTCTACAATTGTGTGAGTTTTTTTTAGAAAAGGAGGATCACCCTGGGCCTCAACAAGACAAGGGTGACTAATTTCTATGCAAATAAAGTAACATAGAAACACTTACTATCTTCGGAAGAAAATTCCTATACCAAAGTCGATGATTTGTGTCCAATGGAGAGGCATTGAAACCAAAACTTTTGGAGTTAGATCGTTGGATCAACGGACATGGAGTTAAATTTAGGTGAAGAGATCCCCTTTCATCATATTATAGTGTAGGTTCTTACAATCATGTAAGCCGAGCTAATCGTACAAAGGTTCACGTTTGTAGTTTATCTATAGTTCTTTTATGCACCTTGAGCCTTTTACCCAGCCGTTGTAATCTCTATTGTATGGCTCGATCAATATAAGACCATCCGGCCCTACGAGGCTCGATATGCTTTGACCTATCGGTATCATGATTGGATATATATATATATATATATATATATATATATATATATATATATATATATATATATATATATATATATATATATATATATATATATATATATATATATATATATATATATATATATATATATATATATACAAGAAAATTTGCAGTTTATGTGTATTTTACACTATGTTTTTACGTTTGTAATTTGACATATATTTTCTTACGGTCTCTTTTATGTGAAAATAAGACAAAACTTACGAAACCTATTCCTCACTTTATATATATATATATATATATATATATATATATATAGCTACCCTTTCCTTGATTCATATCAACGGAATCATCTTTTTCCTCCATTCCTGCTTCCCTCAGCCAATAAATATCGGAAAACTCATGAGGGAACACTATGTTATGGGGGAGCACAAGTCTTGCCCACAGTTCGTGGTGCCCAACTCAGTAGTTATCTTGATGGATCTCCCCTGACACTACGCAAGATTATCGAGAAAACAACCCTTGAGGAAAAGAGTGAATCTCCAATCCGGCCTATGTGGTTGGCTTAGGACTAATACGTCCTAGGAGATATCCTCAATTTGTTTTTAAAAGACGTCTTGACACGGATGGTGTGAATGACGAGCGTGACACAAATCTGGACCATGCTTGACAATATGTCCTCAGGTCAATTTTGAGCACAAGTCATCAGTAACAAGATAACGATTGCCAACATTCATGAGGGAAACAGGACAGCCATGGAGTATTTCTCGAAGATGAGCTCTCTTCCATTGGCAAGCACGTCCATAACAATTACATGATGTCGTACCTACAAGCCAGGCTCGATGTAAATTATACCCCACTAGTGAGCTTTGTCAACAAATATACTCTTATTTGTATGAACATTGTGTATGTATGCGACGTGAATACCAACGAAAGATGTATCCATGAATATTATGTAAGTATTGTGTGGTTCGGCAGCGGCACCCGGCTCGGCGCAGGCTCAACGCTCTTTCCGCTACTAGGTTGGTCGCTCCAGACGGAGCTGTATAGACACCGATGCGGGTGGTCGTCTGTTTGGCATGTGCCAGTATGGGTCTTGGCGTCTGCTGCGATGAAGGCTTCGTTGATGAAGTTGATGGGGAAGTCGTTCTTTCCGCTACTAGGTTCTTCAGTCGGAGCTGTATAGACACCGATGCGGGTGGTCGTCTGTTTGGCATGGGCTAGTATGGGTCTTGGCGTCTGCTGCGACGAAGGCTTCATTGATGAAGTTGATGGGGAAGTCGTGGTCGCTGGCTCATGGAGTGATGACGGTGAAGCTTGGTGACAACCTTGACAGTGTTTTTTCTTCTCAGTGGTATGTGCATCTTCGTGTGGGTAGCCAGGACGGACGACATCGCCTCTATGGGATTTTATGATGGTTTTAGCCCGGTTTTGCCGTATAGTAACTCAACAACTCTCTTCTCCTTTTTAATGAATCCAGATCCTCTGGGGTGACTTGAAAATAAGAATAATAAAAAGGGTAAGAGCTTGCCTTGGAGCAGTTGTAGGACTCGAAGTAGTTCCGGTCATCACGGTGACAAAATCCTCATGTGACACCGTTCCATCAATAATGTTAGAGTTGTGTCGAATATTGTGTACAAGGTAAATTACAGTTGGACTCTGTGTCTACAGGGTCACTACTAGGAAAAAAGCTACTAACAGCGCGGGTATCCGCGCTACTAGTATCGCGCTACAGCTAATAGTTAGTAGTAGTGTGGGTTAAACCAGCGCTACTACTAACTTTGTTAGTAGTAACGTGTGCCACCCACGCTACTGCTATTTTGTACCCGCGCTACTACTAACGAAATAGTAGTAACGTGTCTGTAATACCAACGCTACTAGTATCCTAAATACTAGTAGCGAGCAGTTTTTTCCCAGGCAACTACTAACTTATTAGAAATTTTTAAAAAATCAATCAATTCCATTCTATCACACAATTGCCGTATCTACTATCACAGTTCCTTATTGTAGAGGCAACTCGTGTATAATTCATATCTTTTACATAAGTAAGAGTGTAAACACAGTGTTGTGCGTGTCAGCTACCTACAAAAGTTGTTCTTGCCATGAAAATTCAAAAATTTACCATTACTTCTAGACGTCAGAGACTGAAACACATTGTTATGGTCCGATCCAAAAATTTGCTCACTCATCAATGCGTGGCACCTTCCCGGACTGATCTCGAGGCCTGCAGCTGCGACGAAACACAGCGGGCAGCCTCGACGAGCCACACTTGACCAATGGCAGCCACCGCCTTGAGTTCTGACGCCGCCACGTCCCTCGTCCTAGCCCTCAGCTCAAGCAGGCCCAGGTCGATGTCAGACTCGTGCCATGCCACCAGCGGATGGAGGAAGCCATCGTACACGTGCTCCGCACCCTGAAATCCGAACACCATTAAGGTTCAGATTCAGAATTGGCCACATACCGAATCAAGTCTATCTGAAATGTTGATCATCTCTCGGGCTCGGGGTGTCTGATCGACTGCTTACCCGTGTGCCGGGGTGCCAGAGGTAGATGACGAGCAGCACCTTCGCCTCTCCGTACATCGGCAGCCACGACACCATCCAGTCCTTGAACCTCTCGACGACCGTCGGCATCGCCACCAGAACCCTGCAGCATTACCAACAGAGGTTCAGAAACTTCAGATTCTTCAGAAGAATGACACGGAAAAATAATGCGGTGCATGTCTATGAAAAGAAGAATGACACGGAAAAATAATACGGTGCATGTCTATGAAAAAGACAATCAGTGAAAAAGACAAGGAGCATATTAACCCTTCAGGCAGTGAAAATATAATGTAGAGCAGTAAAAGTGGAACATGGCTCAGCATTTGCATTGATAGGGACAGATATACAATTGGGGATCCACTAGGTAAATAAATAATTCTCATAAATCAACAGCATTGTCTGCATTTAACATACTGTAAATAGTGTCCGACATCCTTGAGGAAAACCCAAACATTATTCTGATTACCCATCAGGAACTAGCAATCCCTATTCCCCTACACATCTAAATCTCAGAGCATGGTTAGATAAGATCCAGATACTCAGAGGTGGAACTCTGAATCCCCTTGAAACTGTAGAAACCCAAAACTACTATGCTTAACCCCAATACGGGCTACATCACTGCTCGAAATGAAGAGGCTTCGCTGCTAGAATTCAATGTGAAGGTACTTACGATGACCATCCAAGAGGCTACTTGGAACGATGACCATCTCCCAGTCCCAGCCATTAATTCTGCCTGAGCTTTGCACATGTGTCTGTACTCCGTACTCGGTACCACCATCACTGAATTTTTAGAATGAGACCAGCTGATTAAACAATGCAACGCTGAAATTTACAAGGAAATGCCACCGTGATGTTCCGCCGTATGGAGAAACCATCTGACCTCTCTTGAAGTTGGGTCCCATCTTGTAATTGTCGACAATGGGATGAATAATTACTGCAGGTTGGTGGGGCTCCTGGGTACCCTGCTGAATCGGAATGCACTACAGAGCACTATCTTATTTCGACAACCTTGAGATGTGAAACTCTGTCAGCAGGTAGAAAATTAAGGAGGTCTTCTTTGCTACAAACAGGGGTACGTGTAAAAAATATGTGTTCATGTTGGAGTTGTGTCGAATATTGTGTACAAGGTGGGTTACAGTTGGATTTGTAGTTGTACTGTGTTTACATAGGATGTGGAATCATGTCCTAGTAGGACACTTGTATCCTAAGCCTCTCATATATAGCGGGGGTAGACACACGTTGTAACCTATGCCAACATAATAGCACAGGTCACCGGCCGTGTGCCACGCCTGGGTGGCGGTGTGCGGTATTGTGACGGCGTCACGGGAGGAGCGCCAGTAGTCAGGCCCCGGAATGTAGCCATATCGGTGAACCTCCAAAACTCGTGTTCATTATGCTAACAAATCTCGTGTCGTGCACGTGTGAGCCCATCTAGGTAAATGCCCACTCCAGATCTCGGATGAATCGATACCAGTATGCCTGTTGAATTTAATTGAACCCCAATACGCCTGTAGTCTAACAGTTCGTGTCATGTACATGTATTATACAATGTAACTTGTATGTTGATTTGTGTTTAGAAGGATAAGGCATTGCCCCACGCCCTAAACCTATGCGTTGCTCATCCGCACAGCTTCTGAAAGGAACTTCTCCGATAGCTAGAAATTTGATCGACTGGTTGTCCATTGAAGCGTTCAGATCCCTATTTGAGCTGTACCTCACCCACCGACAGATTGTTGGAAATTTCAGGTACCTCTCAACTCTGCACTTGGTAATTGCCGACGAGTTTTCGTGTAAAGCACATCATCTTGGCTGTTACACATAAAAAGAAAAGAAAGGAAAACTCTGTAAGCCTACGGTAGTACTACAAATTAATTAGCACATCTCACTCCATAGCTGCTACATACTACTGGTTGAAAGAAATAAAAGCAATTAGCTGACCTGACGTGTGCCGTCGCAATGACCACCACCTGGGACCGTGAGCTCTCTCTCGCAGCTGCTGGCTAGGGATGGGGAGATGACGATTGCCCCATTGCTTCTCCCAATTCAACGGCGGTGCCTCCCAGGTCGTGGTATCTTCTGTCCGTCTTCAGCTGGATAGAGTCACACCATATTCAGCAACTGATAGTACCTAAACTGCCGTGAGCATGTTTGACAGATCTCAGGTGATTCCCGACCTGTGAACAGATCTCAGGCTGCAGTTGGGGGCGCCAATTGCCTCCGGTGGGGGGCGGCGTGTTCAGGTCAACGCCGGCGGCAGCAGTGGTGGCGGTGATGGCAGCGGCGACTGCAGCGGGGTCTGAACCCTGGATAGGCCGCCAGGGGGGTTCTGTCGGGCATTCTTAAACATGATGCTGGAGAGGGTGGAGGTTGATTTAATGCATTAAAGCACACAATCTCAGCGTTGCAATAAAAACATTATCCAAGGGAAAACGATAAGATGTGCAACACTCTTTTACTGTATATGATACCTTGACCGAGGTTCATTCGATTTGGAATCACTTGAGCATTTCCAGGAGCCTGTTGTGTCTTCGTCTCCATAGATAGCATTTTCAGAGAGATCTTCCGCAAATAATCAGACTGGGTAATACAAAGGAAAACAATGTAAAGTTTTATACCAAATTACTAATGGTGGCTTGCAACCAACAGTTCTGGTTGATTAGCAATTTAGCATGCTCGAGCAGGTGCTTCAGCTTTTAACATTTGAATCATAGTTATACATGCTCATTAACATGACTTAAAAAGTATCCTCTACAACATTTGGAGACAGTTTTGCTCTATTATTAGCCCATAAACCTTGTTGGACCCCTATAACTAAAACTAAAATAAACCATGCTCTGCTTCGAGTAGCCGCCAAGACGGATTAAATTACCTGACTGGTCGCTGCAGTATAAATCTTCTCTTCGAATCACACAACGATGATTTGAAGTTCGTTCAGTCCCTCTAGCACTGATACTGGCAGATGCTTCTTCAGACATTCCGTTCTACCCGCATAATGCAAAATGTGAATAAAATATGTGGCATCTGAGATGTATGGTTTAACGAGTAGGCTGAGCAGCCAATTGAGGAAGATCTCCAATTCTGAATTCCTATAAGCAAGCGTAATTTTCGAATTTGCATCTAATATTTTTGCTCTTTCCATATGCAACAAACAATTTTCGAATCCTATCTTCCGAGCGGGGCGGGCAAGGCCTGATTCTCCACGCTTCCAGGTTTGCGTTCGGATCATGTGGATTTGAACTGTTTCTTCAAAGTTTGCCGTCGGATCAGGTGTGCGAGGCATGTTTCTTCAAAGTTTGCCCCGGTGCCGCGCGGCTGCTAGCGAGACACGGGTGCCGGCGGCTTCCAGCGATCCACGGGTCCCGAGCGGCTGCGAGCGAGACACGGTCCGGAGCGGCTGCGAGCGAGACACAGGTTAGTAACCTGTACACAGTTCACTTCTGGTTAAACTAATGCGGGAAGAGACTGGGTTAACTATGCAACTGTTCGATTGGTGGTGTGACATAGCCCCAACTGTTCGTCTGATTCGTACATGGTCCTGACTGTTCTTGTGTGCTAGCGAGGCATATACCTGTTCAAAGTAAGTAGTCATCTACTTTAAGTATACAACCAATGCATAGCAAGGCTTGACATATGTATACATTCAACCCTTTCGAAAACTTACTGCTTCTCGAGAAGTATCCTAACCCCGGCTATAATTTTTCTGACGTTCTACTGAAGTAACCTGTACCAAGAACATGGCTCAGAGAGGATAATTTGCTATATACATGATTTCTATTCAACAAGCAACGCTATCAGAATAAATGTAGCACGAATATGATTGTGCGGTTTCAGATTAGCTCCATAGTGTTCCTTTTTTAAATTACCAAGAGCTTGTTAAAATAACTGTGGTACATAATTGATATGGAATCCAGTATGCACTTATATGCACTTAGTTGACTATCTTCAGTTTCTATATATACTGATGGAACTATCTTCAGTTTGTATATATACTTGTCACAAATCAGTACTTGCACAAATCACAAATCAGTACTTGGCACAAACCTATCTTGGTGGTCAAACATAGTGTTCCTCAAGCATGTACTGATGGAACTATCCCTGCCTTTTATTTATATTTAGGTAAGAGTCCATGCATTTATTTGAATAGTCTGGTGGTTCAAAATCCAAATATTTGAGGAGCACATATATACATATGAGCGTTACCAATGCATACAACAATAAGTGACATGGATAATAAGAACTAGCTTTTCATGTCAAGGTGAAACTGTATGGAGAGAAGTAGAGTGATGACACCAAAGCAATAGCAAGGAGTAGAGCGAAATGATTGGCAAGCACGCTTGTTACACTAACATGAAGGTCTACAGAAAAACTTCAGGATTTTGAAATTTTATTGTGATTACAAAACAAGATCCATCTTCAGGATTTTGTTTTCTATTTACTATTCACCAGCGAGTATATGCTCCCTGGAGCCAAAACTCCAAGCAAGTTTGTCTTGTCAGTGGCGTATGAGAAATAAGTTTGTGTCCGAGAAAAATTACTACAAATGGATGACGAGATGATGCTGCCAGACCAAAGCAACATTTTCATGTTGTCCCCCTGAATCTATGCTTTTCTATGTGGTTTCTTCTACTCTCCTAATTTTTTTTTGCTCTTCTTAATCTCGACCAGCCTAGGAAGAAGAAAACTTGAACCAAAGTAGTTAATCCATTGCACAACTCAATGCATTTCAAATTGTTCTGTTGCCTCCACCAAAATCATGCAGATATAAAGATAATACAAGAAGGTTAGTTACCTTCCTTTGTGCAGGACAAGAACTCTACCCGCTGCCATTTTACGGAACCTGTAGCAAGCAATGCATTAGATGACAATGCTGGTTATTAGGCACAAAAACTGAAGAGAAGCATTATTGTACCAAACATGCCAAGAACTTACTTTACTTCTGTTCAATGTAGATTAAAGTGCGTTAAATATAGTATATGGTACTTATTGATCTGCTATGGCAATGACAATTGTCTATGACAGTGATGTCCTCAAACGACTTGACCCCGTTTGGTTCTCGTTGGGAAAGCGTGAATCGTGCTAAGCAACACCGACAGCAACAAATGGAGGCGACAACTGGGCTCCGAAAACCTCTTGGTGATATCACCAATGTTGATAGACTCCCAAAGAGGGTTCAGGTATATTGAATTGATAATTGATTGGTATTTGGTGATTGTTAAATTACTAATCTGAACAATCCTTTCGCAAAGCCATTGGAGCTGGCCCACAACCATTGGAGTTTGGTGCGCATGGGACAACCTCGACGATTACAGGATAGACCTCAACACTGACCAGAGACTAGACCAACGGAAGTATAATAGACCTCTGTCATCTGAGGTCGCTGCAATTTGGGTGGAGGGCACTGACCTAGCGAAGAGGTTCGATCGTAGGATTACACTTTGCGGGAATGACAACCAGAGGCACAATATACATGTGACGGCTGGCTCGTATGACCCGCTCTCTTACCCACTCTTCTACCCAAGGGGGGAGCTCGGTTGGCACCCGGAACTTCCTAAACATGATGTCCCTTGGCCGGTTGTACAACAACCAAGAGGTAGACGTGATGATGATGATGATGATGATGATAAGGATGCAGGTAAGCCTTTATGCGTATTCTGTTGTTTAGATGAACTGTATACTTCTCATATGAATCCTAGTGTTCGCGTTACTCATCCATGTGCAGAGGGGAATAGCAGGTTATGCGTCTCGGTGAGAGACTACTACTGTTACATGCTCCAGACACGACCTGGGATATTCAATCCCGTACTCTTTGGATCACGATTGCTCCAGCAATTGGGGGTGGACATGTACATCAAGATTGAGAGTTGTAGGTTGAAATGGTACAGGAAGAACCAGGCAAAGATCCGTGCCGACCTGTATAAACGAGTTGTTGATGCAATTACATCCGGGGAGACCCGGGCAAGCGCTGTTGGAGTAAGGATAGTGCTCCCTGGAACGTACCCAGGTGGCGACCGCGACATGTGTTGGGGAACGTAGCAGAAATTCAAAATTTTCCTACGTGTCACCAAGATCTATCTATGGAGAAACTAGCAACGAGGGAAGAAGAGTGCATCTACATACCCTTGTAGATCGTTAAGCGAAGCGTTCAAGTGAACGGGTTGAAGGAGTCGCACTCGCCGTGATTCAAATCACCGATGATCAAGTGCCGAGCAGACGGCACCTCCGCGTTCAACACACGTACAGCCCGGTGACGTCTCCCATGCCTTGATCCAGCAAGGAGAGAGGCAGAGGTTGAGGAAGACTCCATCCAGCAGCAGCACAACGGCATGGTGGTGATGGAGGAGCGTGGCAATCCCGAAGGGCTTCGCCAAGCACTAGGGGAGAGGAGGAGGAAGAGAGGCAGGGCTGCGCCTGGAGAGGGAGGCTCTCATGTGTTATGGGCAGCCCCCAGGGCCTCATATATATAGGGGAAGGGGAGGGCTGCGCCCCCTCTAGGGTTTCCACCCCCTAGGGGTGGCGGCCAGCCCTAGATGGGTTTGGGGGGGCGGCCAAGAAGGGGGAAGAGGGGAGGCGCCCACTAGATGGGCCTTAGGGCCCATCTGGACTAGGGTTTGCCCCCTCCCACCCATCCTTGAGCCTTGGGCCCCTTGTGGGGCGCACCAGCCCTCCTAGGGGCTGGTCCCTCCCACACTTGGCCCACGAGCCTTCAGGGCAGGTGGCCCCACTTGGTGGACCCCGGGACCCTCCCGGTGGTCCCAGACATTACCGATATCGCCTCAAACCTTTCCTGTTACCAAAACAGGACTTCCCATATATAAATCTTTACCTCCGGACCATTCCGAACTCCTCGTGACGTCCGGGATCTCATCCGGACTCAACAACATTCGGTAACCACATACAAGCTTCCTATATAACCCTAGCGCCATCGAACCTTAAGTGTGTAGACCCTACGGGTTCGGAGACAAGCGACATGACCGAGACGTTCTCCGGTCAATAACCAACAGCGGATCTGGATACCCATGTTGGCTCCCACATGTTCCACGATGATCTCATCGGATGAACCACGATGTCAAGGACTCAATCGATCCGTATACAATTCCCTTTGTCTAGCGGTATTGTACTTGCCCGAGATTCGATCGTCGGTATCCCGATACCTTGTTCAATCTCGTTACCGGCAAGTCTCTTTACTCGTTCCGTAACACATCATCCGTGATCAACCCCTTGGTCACATTGTGCACATTATGATGATGTCCTACCGAGTGGGCCCAGAGATACCTCTCCGTTTACGGAGTGACAAATCCAGCCTCGATCCGTGTCAACCCAATGGTCACTTTCGGAGATACCAGTAGTGCACCTTTATAGTCACCCATTACGTTGTGACGTTTGATACACCCAAAGCACTCCTACGGTATCCGGAATTGCACGATCTCATGGTCTAAGGAAGAGATACTTGACATTGGAAAAGCTCTAGCAAAACGAACTACACGATCTTTGTGCTATGCTTAGGATTGGGTCTTGTCCATCACATTATTCTCCTAATGATGTGATCCCGTTATCAATGACATCCAATGTCCATGGTCAGGAAACCGTAACCATCTATTGATCAACGAGCTAGTCAACTAGAGGCTTACTAGGGACATGGTGTTGTCTATGTATCCACACATGTATTGCTGTTTCCGGTCAATACAATTATAGCATGAATAATAAACGATTATCATGAACAAGGAAATATAATAATAACTAATTTATTATTGCCTCTAGGGCATATTTCCAACAGTCTCCCACTTGCACTAGAGTCAATAATCTAGTTCACATCGCCATGTGATTAACATCGATAGGTCACATCGCCATGTGACCAACATCCAAAGAGTTTACTAGTGTCTTAAACTAGTTCACATCACCATGTGATTAAGTCTCAATGAGTTCGGGGTTTGATCATGTTTTGCTTGTGAGAGAGGTTTTAGTCAGCGGTGCGAACCTTTCAGATCCGTGTGTACTTTGCAATTCTCTATGTCATATTGTAAATGCTGCTTTCACGCTCCACTTGGAGCTATTCCAAATGGTTGCTCCACTATACGATCCGGTTTGCTTCTCGAGTCACTCGGATAGGTGTTAAAGCTTGCATCGACGTAACCCTTTACGCCGAACTCATTATCACCTCCATAATCGAGAAACATGTCCTTATTTACTCCAAGGACAATTTTGACCGTTGTCCAATGATCCCCATTCTGGATCATTCTTGTACCCTTTGACCGACTCATGGCAAGGCACACTTCAAAGGCGGTACACAAGATAGCATACTATAGAGCCTACGTTTAAAGCATAGGGGCGACCTTCGTCCTTTCTCTCTTTCTGCCGTGGTCGAGCTTTAAGTCTTAACTTCATACCTTTACAATTCAGCTAAGAACTCCTTCTTTGATGATCCATCTTGAACACCTTCAAGATCATGTCAAGGTATATGCTCATTTGAAAGTACCATTAAGCATTTTTGATCTATCACTATAGATCTTGATGCTCAATGTTCAAGTAGCTTAATACAGGTTTTCACTTGAAAAACACTTTTCAAATAACCCTATATGCTTTCCAGAAATTCTACATCATTTCTGATCAACAATATGTCAACAACATATACTCATCAAAAATTCTATAGTGCTCCCACTCACTTCTTTGGAAATACAAGTTTCTCATAAACTTTGTATAAACCTAAAATCTTTGATCATCTTATCAAAGTGCACATTCCAACTCCGAGATGCTTACTCCAGTCCTTAGAAGGATCGCTGGAGCCAGCATACCTTTTAGCATCCTTAGGATCGACAAAACTTTTCTGATTGTATCACATACAACCTTTCCTTACGTAAACTGGTAAGGAAACTCATCTTGACATCCATCTGCCAGATTTCATAAATGCAGCTAATGCTAACATGATTCCGACGGACTTAAGCATCGCTACGGATGAGAAAATCTCATCGTAGTCAACTCCTTGAACTTGTGAAAAACTCTTTGCCACAAGTAGAGCTTCATAGAAGGTGACATTACCGTCCATGTCCGTCTTCTTCTTAAAGATCCATTCATCTCAATGGCTTGCCCATCATCGGGCAAGTCCACCAAAGTCCATGCTTTGATACATGGATCCTATCTCGGATTTCATGGGTTCTAACCATTTGTCGGAATTTGGGCCCACCATCCTTCTCCATAGCTCGTAGGTTCATTGTTGTCTAGCAACATGACCTTCAAGACAGGATTACTGTGCCACTCTGATGTGGTACGCATCCTTGTCACCCTACGAGGTACGGTAGTGACTTGATCCAAAACTTCATGATCACTATCATAAGCTTCTACTTCAGTTGGTGTAGGTGCCACGGGAACAACTTCCTGTGCCCTGCTACACACTAGTTGAAGTGACGGTTCAATAACCTTATCAAGTCTCCACCATCCTCCCACTCAACTTTCCGAGATGAACCTTTCCTCGAGAAAGGACCCGATTTAAGAAACAATCCCTATTGCTTTGGATCTGAATTAGGAGGTATACCCAACCGTTTGGGTGTCCTATGAAGATGCATTTTGTCCGCTTTGGGTTCGAGCTTATCAACCTGAAACTTTTCCACATAAGCGCCGCAGCCCCAAACCTTTAAGAAATGACAGCTTAGGTTTCTCTAAACCATAGTTCATACGGTGTCATCTCAACGGAATTACGTGGTGCCCTATTAAAGTGAGTGCGGTTGTCTCTAATGCCTAACCCATGAACGATAGTGGTAATTCGATAAGAGACATCATGGTACGCACCATATCCAATAGGTTGCAACTATGATGTTCGGACACACCATCACACTATGGTGTTCCAGGCGGTATTAATTGTGAAACAATTTGCACAATGTCTTAATTGTGTGCCAAAACTCGTAACTCAGATACTTATCTCTATGATCATATCATAGACATTTTATCCTCTTGTCACAATGATCTTAAACTTCACTCTGAAATTACTTGAACCATTCAACAATTCAGACTTGTGTTTCATCAAGTAAATATACTCAACATATACTCGAATCATCTGTGAAGTCAGAACATAATGATATTCACTGCATGCCTCAGCACTCATTGGACTGCACACATCAAAATGTGTTACTTCCAACAGGTTGCTATCTTGTTCCATCTTACTGAAACCGAGGCTTTTCAGTCATCTTGCCCATGTGGTATGTTTTGCATATCTCAAGTGATTCAAAATCAAGTGAGTCCAAACGATCCATCTGCATGGAGTTTCTTCATGCGTATACACCAATAGACATGGTTCACATGTCTCAAACTTTTCAAAAACGAGTGAGTCCAAAGATCCATCAACATGGAGCTTCTTCATGCGTTTTACACCAATATGACTTACATGGCAGTGCCACAAGTAAGTGGTACTATCATTACTATCTTATATCTTTTGGCATGAAAATGTGTATTACTACGATCGAGATTCAATAAACCATTCCTTTAGGTGCAAGACCATCGAAGGTATTATTCAAATAGAGTAACCATTATTCTCCATAAATGAATAACCGTATTGCGATAGACATAATCCAATCATGTCTATGCTCAACGCAAACACCAAATAACAATTATTTAGGTTTAACATCAATCTCGATGGTAGAGGGAGCGTGCGATGCTTGATCACATCAACCTTGGAAATACTTCCAACACGTATCGTCAGCTCACCTTTAGCTAGTCTCCGTTTATTCCGTAGCTTTTATTTCGAGTTACTAACACTTAGCAACCGAACCGGTATCTAATACCCAGGTGCTACTAGGAGTACTAGTAAAGTACACATTAACATAATGTATATCCAATATACTTCTATCGACCTTGCCAGCCTTCTCATCTACCAAGTATCTAGGGTAGTTTTGCTTCAGTGTCCATTCCCTCATTGCAGAAGCACTTAGTCTCGGGTTTGGGTTCAACCTTGGGTTTCTTCACTGGAGCAGCAACTGATTTGCCGTTTCATGAAGTGTCCCTTCTTGTCCTTGCCCTTCTTGAAACTAGTGGTTTCACCAACCATCAACAATTGATGCTCCTTCTTGATTTCCACTTTCGCGGTGTCAAACATCGTGAATACCTCAAGGATCATCATATCTGTCCCTGATATGTTATAGTTCATCACGAAGCTCTAACAGCTTGGTAGCAATGACTTTGGAGAAACATCACTATCTCATCTGGAAGATCAACTCCCACTCGATTTAAGTGATTGTTGTATTCAGACAATCTGAGCACAAGCTCAACGATTGAGCTTTTCTCCCTTAGTTTGCAGGCTAAGAAAATCGTCGGAGGTCTTATACCTCTTGACGTGGGCACGAGCCTGAAATCCCAATTTCAGCCCTCGAAACATCTTATATGTTCCGCGACGTTTTGAAAAACGTCTTTGGTGCCTCAACTCTAAACCGTTTAACTGAACTATCACGTAGTTATCAAAACGTGTATGTCCGATGTTCGCAACATCCACAGACGACGTTTGGGGTTTAGCACATTGAGCGGTGCATTAAGGACATAAGCTTTCTACTGTCCGCATAATCGCTACTTTCAACTTTCAACTATATTTTCTCTAGGAACATATCTAAACAGTGGAACTAAAGCGCGAGCTTACGACATAATTTGCAAAAGGTCTTTTGACTATGTTCAGGATAATTAAGTTCATCTTATGAACTCCCACTCAGATAGACATCCCTCTGGTTATCTAAGTGATTACATGATCCGAATCAACTAGGCCGTGTCCGATCAACACGTGAGACGGACTAGTCATCATCGGTGAACATCTTCATGTTGATCGATCTACAATACGACTCATGCTCGACCTTTCGGTCTCCGTGTTCGAGGCCATGTCTTTACATGCTAGGCTCGTCAAGTTAACCCTAAGTGTTTCTGCGTGTACATCTTGCTTACACCGTTGTATGTGAACGTAAGAATCCATCACACCCGATTAACACGTGGTGCTTAGAAGCGACGAACTGTAGCAACGGTGCACGCTTAGGGAGAACACTTCTTGAAATTGTTCTAAGGATCATCTTATTTACTACCGTCGTTTCTAAGTAAACAAGATGCATAAACATAATAAACATCACATGCAATTATATAGTAGTGACATGATATGGCCAATATCATATTGCTCCTTTGATCTCCATCTTGGGCTCCATGATCATCATTGTCACCGCATGACACCATGATCTCCATCATCATGATCTCCATCATCGTGTCTCCATGAAGTTGTCTCGCCAACTCATTACTTCTACTACTATGGCTACCGGTTAGCAATAAAGTAAAGTAATTACATGGCGTTGTTCAATGACACGCAGGTCATACAATAAATAAAGACAACTCCTATGGCTCCTGCCGGTTGTCATACTCATCGACATGCAAGTCGTGAATCCTATTACAAGAACATGATCAATCTCATACATCACATATATTCATCACATTCTTTTTGGCCATATCACATCACATAGCATACCCTGCAAAAACAAGTTAGACGTCCTCTAATTGTTGTTTGCATGTTTTACGTGGCTGCTATGGGTTTCTAGCAAGAACGTTTCTTACCTCGCAAAACCACAACGTGATATGCCAATTGCTATTTACCCTTCATAAGGACCCTTTTCATCGAATCCGTTCCGACTAAAGTGGGAGAGATCGGCACCGCTAGCCACCTTATGCACCAAGTGCATGTCGGTCGGTGGAACTCGTCTCACGTGAAGTACGTGTAAGGTCGGTCCGGGCCGCTTCATCCCACAATACCGTCGAAACAAGATTGGACTAGTAACGGTAAGCATATTGAACATCATCAACGCCCACAACTACTTTGTGTTCTACTCGTGCAAAGAATCTACGCAATAGACCTAGCTCGATACCCTTTGTTGGGGAACGAGCGAAATTCAAAATTTTCCTACGTGTCACCAAGATCTATCTATGGAGAAACTAGCAACGAGGGAAGAAGAGTGCATCTACATACCCTTGTAGATCGTTAAGCGGAAGCGTTCAAGTGAACGGGGTTGAAGGAGTCGTACTCGTCGTGATTCAAATCACCGATGATCAAGTGCCGAACGGACGGCACCTCCGCGTTCAACACACGTACAGCCCGGTGACGTCTCCCATGCCTTGATCCAGCAAGGAGAGAGGGAGAGGTTGAGGAAGACTCCATCCAGCAGCAGCACAACGGCATGGTGGTGATGGAGGAGCGTGGCAATCCCGCAGGGCTTCGCCAAGCACTAGGGGAGAGGAGGAGGAAGAGAGGCAGGGCTGCGCCTGGAGAGGGAGGCTCTCATGTGTTATGGGCAGCCCCCAGGGCCTCATATATATAGGGGAAGGGGAGGGCTGCGCCCCCTCTAGGGTTTCCACCCCCTAGGGGTGGCGGCCAGCCCTAGATGGGTTTGGGGGGGCGGCCAAGAAGGGGGAAGAGGGGAGGCGCCCACTAGATGGGCCTTAGGGCCCATCTGGACTAGGGTTTGCCCCCTCCCACCCATCCTTGAGCCTTGGGCCCCTTGTGGGGGGCGCACCAGCCCTCCTAGGGGCTGGTCCCCTCCCACACTTGGCCCACGCAGCCTTCTGGGGCAGGTGGCCCCACTTGGTGGACCCCCGGGACCCTCCCGGTGGTCCCGGTACATTACCGATATCGCCCGAAACCTTTCCGGTTACCAAAACAGACTTCCCATATATAAATCTTTACCTCCGGACCATTCCGAACTCCTCGTGACGTCCGGGATCTCATCCGGACTCGAACAACATTCAGTAACCACATACAAGCTTCCTATATAACCCTAGCGCCATCGAACCTTAAGTGTGTAGACCCTACGGGTTCGGAGACAAGCAGACATGACCGAGACGTTCTCCGGTCAATAACCAACAGCGGATCTGGATACCCATGTTGGCTCCCACATGTTCCACGATGATCTCATCGGATGAACCACGATGTCAAGGACTCAATCGATCCCGTATACAATTCCCTTTGTCTAGCGGTATTGTACTTGCCCGAGATTCGATCGTCGGTATCCCGATACCTTGTTCAATCTCGTTACGGCAAGTCTCTTTACTCGTTCGTAACACATCATCCCGTGATCAACCCCTTGGTCACATTGTGCACATTATGATGATGTCCTACCGAGTGGGCCCAGAGATACCTCTCCGCTTACACGGAGTGACAAATCCCGCCTCGATCCGTGTCAACCCAATGGTCACTTTCGGAGATACCTGTAGTGCACCTTTATAGTCACCCGATTACGTTGTGACGTTTGATACACCCAAAGCACTCCTACGGTATCCGGAATTGCACGATCTCATGGTCTAAGGAAGAGATACTTGACATTGGAAAAGCTCTAGCAAAACGAACTACACGATCTTTGTGCTATGCTTAGGATTGGGTCTTGTCCATCACATTATTCTCCTAATGATGTGATCCCATTATCAATGACATCCAATGTCCATGGTCAGGAAACCGTAACCATCTATTGATCAACGAGCTAGTCAACTAGAGGCTTACTAGGGACATGGTGTTGTCTATGTATCCACACATGTATTGCTGTTTCCGGTCAATACAATTATAGCATGAATAATAAACGATTATCATGAACAAGGAAATATAATAATAACTAATTTATTATTGCCTCTAGGGCATATTTCCAACAACATGAAGCGGAGGCATATGGATGCCATGACAATTGTCCATACCTACGGGAAGCCTGACATCTTGTTGACCATGACCTGCAACCCTAACTGGGAAGAGGTAACAAATTAGTTGTTTCCTGGTCAGACAGCGCAAGACCGACCTGATCTTGTGGCTCGTGTGTTCCATGGAAATATAGAGGCTATGAAAGAGATGTTGTTCAAGAAGAATATCTTGGGTGTTGTTGCCGCACATGTATACGTAGTCGAGTTCTAGAAGAGGGGCCTCCCCCACGCACATTTTTTGTTGATCATGGATTCTGCCTATAAGCTTGTCGTTCCAGAGCAGTACGACCGACTCATTTCTGCCGAGCTCCTAGACAAGCAGAAGTATCCTGAACTCCACGCCTTGGCGGTGAAACATATGATGCACGGACCATGCGGTGCTCTCAACCCAAAAAATGTGTGCATGCAACAGAACGAGTGCAAGTGCAGATACCCGTGGCCGTTCAATGAAAACATGGCACAGGGCAAGGACTCATACCCAGATTATCGTCGTCGTGATAATGGTCGGCAGGCTAAGGTCTCGGGTAAAATGTTGGACAATAGATGGGTTGTGCCGTATAACCCTTACCTTCTGCGGATGTTCAATTGCCACATCAACGTTGAGGTTTGCTCCAGCATAAAGGCCGTCAAATACCTTTACAAGTACATATACAAGGGCCATGATAGGGCTTCTTTCTGCATCAACCAGCCCGACGCCGATGGTAACATTGATGAGAGCAAAAGATACGTAGACGCGAGGTGGGTTACTCCTCCAGAGGCGATGTGGAGGATATTTGGCTTCCCCTTGTGTGCCAATGACCCGCATGTCCTACAGTTGCCTCTTCATCTCCTGAATATGCACAGGTTGGCATTCAATGAGCAAGCTCACTTGACCGGCAACCAGCCTCCTCTCGACCCCCAACTGCTTCGCCCATTGCCATGTTGAACTTCTCGTGGAGGCCTCTTTGAACTTCTCCCTCCACAGAAGCACCATGTGAGACACTGTTGAGCTCTCTCGTTCTTCCTGCAAAACAAGGCCAGGTTCAGTTTTGATGGCTTGCCGCTGCATGCTCTCGGTACTACTTCAACTGCTTGCTGCATCTATGACACCTTCTTGTCCTATAGTCCTCAATCAATGGACACAACATGGCTATAATGTTCCTGCTATTCAAATTACTCTAAATTTTTATGGTCGACACTTCAAATTTTTGCACTTCCAGGTGGCATTCAAAAGATCAGCTCGGCGCCATGCGGGACGCTGCAGAGTTGTCGTGGTGACCATGCTGAAGTGAGGTCAAGGCGCTGGAGCGGCACTGCTGCAAGCTGCGTGTTCTTTCTTGCTGAGGTCGAGCAGCTGGAGTGCGGTGGTGTACATGCTCGTCACCCTCCTAGAGTCCGGCCGGCTATGCAGTTGGCTTTCTCTTGTTGCTGTTTGTCTAACCGTGAGAGAGAGCATGTATTTTATCTTCCTGTATACTTACTACTCTAAATAAATGGATCCCGTCAGTAGGTTGGTGTTGTACTAATAATGCAACATAATTAACAGTCCGGCGGCACCGCTGCATTTTTCTGTGCACTACAGCCAAATCCGTTCTGAAGGCCAAACTACTGATGTTTGGTTTTGATTTTATTTTACAAACGAAGTTGCTAGTAGCAGTAGATCTTGGGATTTGGGCACACAAGAAATAAGATGAAAAGAAAAATGGTGAGTTGGAGATTGCATGTTCGTTGCTCAGAAGGATAAGATCTTTTTTGGTTTTAGCTAGAGAACTCATAGTGGGGTAAAAAAGCAGCTTAATGGTTTGCTCTGTTTAATGGTCTGCTTCACAGACTAAATTCTTCATTGTTTCTTTTTGTATGAGCATCAGACTTGATTTAAATGTGAGGCGTTTTGCTGACAGTAATTGTGCCAGTTCAATAATATATGTACAAGTTGACCTCCTAGCGATATATTTATGGATAGGAATTTTGTTCTCCATTCTGTTTATTGGTGCATGCGAGATGTTTTTCATGTTATGAACATATTGGTTCACGAGAAGTTCATGTACGACTACCGAAGGAGTTAAAAAATCACTCACCACGAAGAGAAGAGGTGAGCAGCGCACTGGCCGTTCAACTTCGCCACCTCAGGCCGTGCAACTCCGCCCATGTGAGCAAAGGGGGACTAGTCTCTTCTTAACTGTTTATTCTGCACTTGTACGATGAATTTTGTCTCAGTTTTTAGGTGAATTTTTTGCTTCGCTTACATTGTGTTCAACAGGGTAGAAAAGTTTGCCTACAAACTGTTCTTGTATGTCTGTAAGAGCTGCTGTTGTGCTACTGCCATGAGGAAATGGAGCTTTTTTAGAGTTGTTTTCATGCAAGTACATGTAAATACTTCGGCATGTAAAAATGGAGCTTTTTTCATAGTGAAAAGTGGTATTTTTGGTGTAATTTTGTTGTTGCTCTAAGCGCATGTATGCGAATTCGCAAACTTGTGCATAATTTACCAGCTACTTTTTGAGATAAAACTAGTAGGTACTGAGTGGTAAAAAGAACACGTAATTTGCAAAAAAAGATAAACTTGGGGCTAGAGGGACACAGGTTGGAAAATTTCTCCTCGCCTCTACAGTGTCCTTCTCAAGCACCATGTGCCCAGGATGGAAACTGTCAAGCACAATGTGCCCAGGGTAGTGTCTGTGTGCTCTTGCTCTGATGTGTGTTGTAAAAACGAGGAAGTTCAGCGTTATACTCGTGAAGGTTCAGTGTGTATGCCAGTGGTAGGAATTCCCAAATTTTATAAAAGATATACTTCAGTTGTGTGTGTGTTGTGTGTCTTGGGGGGGGGGGGGGTACTAAATATGGTCTGTGGGTGTGAAGTTCAAAGTTTCTATCGTTTATAGTTCAAAAAACCGTTTTCGAAAAACAACACACCTTGTGGGTAAAAAAAAAGAGAGTTGACCACACGAAAACTATCAGTTGACGACTGAACCTTGTGAATCAAAGGTTGTAGAAAAATGTCCCATTCTAGAACATAATGTAACTAAAGTGAGAAGTAACAAAAATATGAGAAAAGGCAAAATATGTACACTTATTTAAAAAATAGAAGTCCAAATTAAAATAGCGGAGTAGTTCGATTGTTTATTACAAAACTTGGATTTTCCCCTTTACTAGAAATAAACCAAGAAGTTCAAATATAAACAGAAGATCAGTTCAAAAATTATACAAAAAATGATGTTTTCCCCATTTCTAGAAAATAACTAGAGGTTCAAATTTAAATTACGGAGAAGTTCAATGTTTCTTAAAGACCTAAGAAGGTCAAATAGAAAAAAATAGAGTAGTTCCAAAAGTTTGTAAAAATAGTTCGTCCCTTGTTTCTATAAAAAACTAGAAGTTCAAATTTAAATAACGGAGCGGTTCAATGTTTATTACAAAACTAAGAAGTCCAAATTACAAAAATAGAGCAGTTCAATATTTAAAACAAACTCATATTTTCCTTGTTAGTAAAGAATTAAAAATAAGAAGTTCAAATTAAAGTAACGAAGTATACTGAAAAACTAAAATTCTTTCGCTCAGTAGAAAAATAAAAGTATGAAGTTCAATTATTCTTTGTAAAAATATTTGATGCTTATTTAAAACCATATTTTTTCATAGATAATAAAACTATAAAAGTAAAAGTTCAAATTAAAATAACAGAGAAGTTCAAGTTTACAAAAATTAGAACACTAGAGCATTTCATTTTCGTTGTTAAACCGAGAATTTCTAATTATACTAACAAAGGAGTTCAATTGTAATATTTGTTTATATATTTTTGTTTCCAGAATGGCAAAAAATGACGTTCGACCTTCAATTGCGTGTAATTCAACGTATACACAAAAATGTGACAGAAGTTCATAGTGAAAACAATGAGAAGTTCAAGTACTGCAAGGAATGCATTTCATGTGAGGATAAAAGTATAGAAAAATAAAAAGTTAAATGGTTTGTTAAAAGAAGTTCAAGTGCTCCGTTCGGGGAAGTTCAAAAAATTTGCGAGAGAGGTTCACCTTGTATTTCCATGTTCAAAAACCTTGTATTTCCATTTTCAAAAATATAAAAGGAATTTGTCTTTTTGTGTTTTAAAATAATTCTCTCAATGAACAAAGAAGTTCAGTTATTATTTGGGAGCAATTTGATTTCAAAAAGAAAATAATAAATTCAAATATAAAAACGAAAAAATTTCATGTAGTACATGGTGTGTGTTTAATATTAGAAAAATGAATTAAAAGGCAAGATCCAATTTTTTTTTTGTGGCTATAAGTGCAAGTCCTCGGTCGCAGAAAGCTAAAAAATTATTGTGAGAGAGGTTTGTACAAAAGAAAATTTCATTTGTGTAACACCGACGAATGGATGAGAAATTTTAAACGAAAATACGTCACGGAAGTTCAACGTGAAAACAGCAGGAAGTTCAACTACTATACTGAATGAATTTCAGATGAAAATCTTTTAAACCGCTGCGAGTATGAAAAAATGATCAACACGGGAAAGTGGCGTGTTTACAATAGCTTTCCATCGGTATATCACTTCTTCAATTCCGGTGAGTGGATGGAGAGCTACGAGCAAAAAAGCACGTGAAAATAGAGTGAAGTTCAAGTAGGCATGCCGAGAAGTTCAAGTTGTTCACGTGGTGCATTTCGAAGAATCTGTTTCACGATAAAGGCAGAACGAATGATCCCGCCATTTTCAAAATTACTTAAAAACAGCTAGGAATCAGAGAAAATCATCAACAAGAAAAAGTTTCGCATTTTTCATAGCTTTTCAATGGTATATTATATGCCCCATTCCGATAAAGATTGTAAAAACGACGGCGAAAATATGTTTTTAGCCATTTCCAAAATTGACTTAAAACAGTAATTAATTGTGAGAAACAATAGATACCAAAAAGTTTCGCATTTCCTAAAGCTTTCCAATGTCATATCATTTGCTGCATTCGGATGTACGGTTAAAAAATTAGCTCGAAAATACGAACTCGGTGGAACTTGTACCGTTTTCTAAATTACTTTTACACGTTCAAAATTAGAAAAAACTTTCAACATGGAAAAGTAGCGCATTTTTATAAGCTTTCCAACATCATATCATATGCCTCAATTGGATTAGCCGTTTAGAAGTGGCATAAAAAATACCAAGTCGGCTGTTCGGTTTGTGAAATTTTACGAATTTCCAAATTATTCTTTAACCATAGGGAATCAGAAAAAACTTTCAACATGTGGAAAGAGCGGCTTTGCAGCAGCTTTCCAAGACCATATTATTTGCCTCATTTCGGTAAACGATTTAGAAACGCGATCGAAAATATGATTCACATTTTTTGTATGAAGAAAAAACAATTTTCAAAACTGCTCTTAAACCGCTTACATTTTGCAAAATTTTTAACTTTGGTCATGATACTCGTGTCCATAGCTTTCCAACGGTATATCGCAAGCCCTATTTGGGCAATGTTGGCGGAAGTTCAAGCTAGCGCTTGGAGAAGTTTAGGTCGAACAACTGAGGCAGTAAAATTGCAATAGACGCATGTTCATCACGACCCGAGAGAAAAATCCGCCAATGAGGGAGATTCCTATTTAAGACGGGCATTTAGTTGTTAAAAATTGTTTCGAGATTATACTTACATCACATAGAACACGACTGAGCAAAAAAATTCATGCGGGGAGACACGGTTGCAAAGATAGCCCGAAGGTCGGGTTCCTACAGGGGATGTTCAGGCGTGTAACTCAGGAAGTTCATGTTGTGATCAGAATAATATTCTGATCCCGTGATACCCTATATATATATATATGGAAAGTTCATCCTACCACCCGGTGGTAGGTACCCCACATATCTCATATACTACCTTGTGATATTATATATATTATTTTATTATTTTAAATATGTTCATATACTATATCTAAGATATTTGAAAGCAAGTTACATGAAAAATTGCATATGAGCCCATAGTTTTTGTTATGTTTGTGAAATAGTACATATTTGTACGTAAAAAAGAGCATACTCAAAACATGGTACGTACTACCTAAAAATTAGTATATATACTACCTAATCATTGTTACATACTTCATACTACACGTACATACTCTCGGTTTCGATAAATACTACATACAACATACAAAATGCAAGTGGTGGTAATTACCAATGCTTGTAAGAAACATTTGTCCTAGTAACGCTATGTACAAAATCTAGTAAAACGGTGTACAAAATGTAGTAATTTGGAAAATATTTTTTTTTATCATCTAAGTTTGTAATTTACTACATTTTTACAAAAATTAATATATTTTACATAGTGTGTTACTGTATTTTGTATGTACCGTTATTGGTGTAGAATAAACTATTATACACTCACGCTTAGTTTAGCGTTAATATATATAAGTAGAATAGTTATTCTGAAAACACTTCGGCACTGCACGCTCAATAGAAGTGCACTGCATCATTTTGACGACGAGCACTGCAATACAGACTAGTGAACTTCGTGTCGTAAAAAACTGCACGCAGTGTTTTTTCGGTACTGTTTCTGCTCTAGTTTTTTAACTGTTTATCGGAACAAGCCTTATAATATACCGCTGGAAAGCTATGAATTAGGTGCAACTTCACCATGTTGAACACTTTTCGAGATTCCTCGCGGTTTAAGAGCAGTTTCAAAAACGGTGCGGCGAACGATGAGTGGCAGCGAGCGTATTTTTTCGACTTTTTCTAAAACGCTCATCGGAATAAAGCAAATAATACGCCGTTGGAAAGATATCATTGAGGCACATCTTTTTCATATCTACTATTTTTTCTAATTCGTTACGGTTTAAGAGCAGTTTCAAATTTACTGAATCGCGGAATTACGTTTTTTGAAAATATTGCAATTTCCGGTACTGTTTTCACTTTAGTTTTTGAACCGTTTGTCGAAACGAGGCGTGTAATACGTCGTAGGAAAGCTATGGACAAGGTGCAACTTTCATATGTAGAACTTGTTTTCAGATTCCTTACCGTTTTAAATTAATTTTGAAAACGGTGCGGTGGACGACATGTGGCAGCAGTCGTTTTTGGCGAAATTTTTTCAAACCGCTCATCGGAATGACGTAAATGATACGCCGTTGGAAAGATATTGACGAGGCGCAGCTTTTTCATGTAGAACACTCTCTCTAATTCATTATGGTTTAGAGCAGTTTCCAAATTACTGAAATGCGGGCACTCTGTTTTTTCGCGACACCAAAATCGACGAATCGCGCTGCTTCGGACGTAAAATTGCACTGCTTCAGTCTGAATACCGCACTGCATCAGATAGACAAACAGACTACATGATTCATTTGTCATTTTTTCTAACTTTTTTATATAACAAGAGTGCACCTTATTATTGAGAGTGAATCGCACACAAGGTCAAAACGCACTGCAATGTCGTCAAAAGGGGACTTCATGCATTTTGTGTCACTGACGTCAAACCGCACTGCATCAAACGATCAAGCGGACTTCACAATTTCTTTTCTCAAACGTAAATTTTTCTCAGACGAGTTTTTGTTGTCTTTTTTCATTTTTTTGTGAAAGAGAGTGGACCGCATAGAGGAGGCAAATGAACAGCGACATATATCAAAGTGAACCTCATTACTATCTTTGTTGTTGCGCTAAACTTTTAGCACTTCCATTTTTGGGCACAAGTGAACGGCATCACTCTCAAAAGTGAACCACATCCAAAAACCAAACGCACCGCAGGTATTGATATAGTCTACTGATTCTTTGAAACACACGAAAGAAAATGCACTTCGTACACACGAAAGAAAATTTTCATCATTTTTACTGCATTTTTGGCAACAAGGGAACTGCATTTTTTTCATGTTCCAAATCTACAGACAACTCGAATCTGGATTGCGTTGTCGAGAGTAAGAAACTACATGGTTTTTTCATACATCGTCATTTTTTAGTCTAAACAAGAAAATACTGCAAAATGAAGTACAAATGAGTTTTTAATAATTACAACGTTTTCTGTGTATTTTGCACAATGACAACTCCATCGTCATACATTTCTTTTGAGAAAATAACACTCAATCCGTGGATCATCTGCACCCGTGTACATCACAAACTGCATAGTCGCCGAAGTGGGCTGCAAAACAATGTGCCAAGAAATGTGTGGCGGAGGATTGCCGGTGACTGGACTGCAAGTGGAGATCGGGAACAAGGAGGGCGTCGGCCATAGTGCATAGGCCCGTGGTCAGAACTGCAAGCCGCCGTCGATAGAGCCGCATGCCACCCTGCAACGAAAGAGCAACCTACACTGCTCACCGTCGGCGAAGAATAAACAGTGAAGAATTGGATCTTGGGCATTTTTTGTGTACCTGCGGCATGGATGGAGGCGCCATGGAACTGCATGTTGATGAGGAGAGAGCTACACGTGAGGGGGTTCGCCGATCTGCACATCATGGTCGTCGGTGATTGCGAGCGCTGACAGTAGGAGAGGGAAAGGACTGCAAGCGCGGGGTCGGTGGACTGCACGGGAGGAGTAACCCAATTCCATGCGAATACAAAATGAACCTCGCCGGCGTCGAGATGTAACGAACCGCCGTCCAGTGGAAGCTCAGGGAGAGGAAGGGGCTTACGGGCTGGGGGAAGCAGAGGATCACGGATCCGGTGGATCCATGGAGACGGGGTGGTTGGCACGTCAGGGCTCCGGGAAGCAGCGAGTCGTCGGAGCAGGAGGGACGGGCATCCGGCGGCGGAACACTCCACCTGCATCGGGCAGCAACGGGACTCCCCAGATCCAGAGCAGCCGATGATGGCGACGGCGGATCCACGCCGTATCTGGGGCGGGACAGGAGATGGAGGCGGGGAGGCGCGCGCTGGTGGCCGCATAGAGAGGGCGGCGCGGGGCGACGCACCGGCGTAGAAGGTGGAGGGGGTGGGAGGTGGGAGGCCACTGGTGGTGCCCGTGGCCGGAACGGCCGGATCCGGCGCGGGCAAGGCCCTGGTCACCGATTGGGTGCCCGCGGCGGACAGATCAGGGACTGCTGGTGGCCACGGCTGTGGTGGCGCTATAGGTGGCTGCTCGTGGCGGCGTGAGCCCAGGCCGGCGGTGGGGTGGGTCGACGGCGGAACAAAGATGCGGTTGGAGGCGAGAAAGGTGGCGGGGCGGCGCGAGCCCGATGGTGCGACAGTGGCAGAGGAAGGTTGAGCGAGTTGGGGCAGCGGCGCGGGAGAGGGAGGTGGTGGTGCGGCGCAGTGGAAGGAGGCGGTGGTGCGGCGTGGTGGAGGGAGATGGCGCGGCAGAAGGAGGTGGAGGGATTGGGGTCCTGGTCGTGCGGGTGGTGGGTTGGGGTGGTGCAGGGCTGCGGGCACTGGCCGGGGACGGGTTGACCAGGGGTAGAAAGTAGGATAAGGTGGGAAGTGGTGGTGGTGTGGGTGGTTCTGATGCGGTTCGGTTGAGTGGTGCGGGATGGTGCTGAAGTGTCAGCAGAATAAGGCGAGGTGTTAGTAGAATAAGGTCTTAAGGGGTGTTATCATAATAGACCCACCCTATATATATATATATATATATATATATATATATATATATATATATATAACGCTATTCTAAGCGTGAGTGTAGAATAGCTAATTCTACACCCCAACCCCCTAGTAACGCTATGTAAAAAATCTAGTAAAACGGTGTACAAAATGTTGTAATTCAGATAATATTTTTTTATCATCTATGTTTGTAATTTACTATATTTTATGAAAATTACTATATTTTACATAGTGTGTTACCATATTTTGTATGTACCATTATCGGGTGTAGAATAAGCTATTCTACACTCACGCTTAGTTTAGCATTACTCTCTCTCTCTCTCTCTCTCTCTCTCTCTCTATATATATATATATATATATATATATATATATATATATATATATATATATATATATAACACTATTTTCGATCACGGGATCAGAATATTATTCTGATCACAACATGAATTTCCTGAGTTACACGCCTGAACTTCCTTCTATAAGAACCCGACCTTCGGTCTATCTTCTCAACCGTGTCTCCCCGCACGATTTTTTTTGGTCAGTCATGTTATATGTGATGTAAGTGTAATCTACAAACGGCTTTTAGCAAATACATGCCCGTTTTAAATAGGAATCTCGCTCATTGGCGGATTTGCTCTCGGGCCATGATGAAACATGTCTCTGTTGCAATTTTACTGCCTGAGTTGTTCGACCTGAACTTCTCCTACTGCTAGGTTGAACTTCCGTCAAAATTGCCCAAATTGGGCTTGCGATATACCGTTCGAAAGCTATGGACACGAGTATGATAACCCAAGTTAAATTTTGACAGAATGTAAGCGGTTTAAGAGAAGTTTTGAAAACCTTTTTTTGTTCATATAAAAAACGTGAAACGTATTTTCAATCATATTTCAAAACCGTTTATTGGAATGAGGCAAATAATATGGCGTTGGAAAGTTGCTGCAAAGCCACTCCTTCCCCATGTTGAAAGTTTTCTCTAATTCCTTATGGTTAAAGAGTAATTTGGAAAATCGTAAAATTTCGCAAATCGAACAGCCGAGTTTGTATTTTCGATGTCATTTCTAAACGGCTAATCCAATTGAAGAAAATGATATAGCATTGGAAAGCTAATGAAAATGCGCTACTTTTCCATGTTTAAAGTTTTTTCTAATTTTGAACGGTTTAAAAGTAATTTAGAAAACGGTCCACGTTGTACCGAGTTCGTATTTTCGAGCTATTTTTTTAACCGTACGTCCGAATGTAGCAAATGATATGGCGTTAGAAATCTTGAGGAAATGCGAAACTTTTTCGTATATATTCTTTCTTCCAATTCCTTACTGTTTTAAGTAAAATTTGAAAATGGCTAAAAACGCATTTTCGCCGTAATTTCTATAAACTTTATCGTAATTGGTGGTTTTCTCCGATTCCTAGCCGTTTTGATGTAATTTCGAAAATGGAGAGATCATTCGTTCTGTATTTATCGCGAAACAGATTTTTCGAAAATGCACCACGTGAAGAACCTGAACTTCTCGGCATGTATACTTGAACTTCACTCTGTTTTTCATGTGCTTATTTTGCCCGTAGCTCTCCATGCACTCACCGGAACACTCACCGGAATTGAGTAAGTAATATACCGATGGAAAACTGATTTAAACACACAACTTTCCCGTGTTGATCATTTTTTTCATACTCGCGACGGTTTTAAAAGTTTTTTATCTTAAATTCATTGACTATAATAGTCGAACTTCCTTCTATTTTCACGTTGAACTTCTATGGCGTATTTTCGTTTGTAATTTTGTCATTCATTCATCGATGTTACACAAATCATATTCCTTTTGTACAAACATCTCTCATAATAATTTTTTTAACTTTCTCCAATCGAGGACTTGAACTTACAACAACAAAAAACTTTTAGCCTTTGCTTTTTTTTAATACAAAATGCACATCGTGTAGTACGTGAACTTTTGGCAGTTATTAATCTGAACTTCTCTCGGTTACGTGAAAATATCTGAGTTTTTTATTAATATTAATCTAAATTTCTTAATCCTTTTTTATGAATTTTGAAGCGCCTTTTTTTTAAACGTTGAACTTCGCGTTTTTTTATTTTTGAAATTCTTGTTTTCATTCTTTAATAACGAGGAAAATCTGAGTTTTTATAATCATCGAACTTATACATCTTTTAATATGGACTTCCTGGTTTTATTTCTTAATATTTTATGAAATTTTAAAGCGCTCTATATTTAAAAGTTGAACTTCTTGATATTTTATTTTTAACTTCTTATTTCCATTCTTTAATAACGAGGAAAATCTGAATTTTCTATAATCATCGAACTTCTCCATCTTTTTAATATGGACTTCTTGGTTTATTTATTAATCTTTATAATTTGAATTTTTTTCTTTTGGAAATGAAATTGCTCCCAAATAATAACTGAACTTCTTTGTGGATTGAAAGAATTATTTTAAAATGCAAAATGCAATTTCTTTTTGTGTTTTTGAACATGGAAATACAAGGTGAACCTCTCTCAGAAGAATTTTGAACTTCCCGTGATGAGCACTTGAACTTCTTTCAACAAACCTTTTAAGATTTAATTTTCTATACTTTTATTCTTACATAAAATGCACTCCTTACAGATACTTGACTTCTCGTTGTTTTCACTATGAACTTCATCACATTTTTGTGTATACGCTGAATTAAATGTAATTCAATGTCGGACGTTATTTTTGCCATTTTCAAACATGTAATTGGAGGTCGAATGTCCATAATATAAATTATAAACCGTGCGGAGGAGCACGTGAACTTCTTGCAACAAATATGTGTTTTATATAATTGGAACTTTTACATTAATTTTATTTCAACTTCTTAGTCATATTCTTAGAAATGAAATATGTTCTTAAATAAGCATCAAACATTTTTTTAAATTGAACTTCCTAGTTTTATTTTTCTAAGAAACGTAATAATTTGAGTTTCCTGTATACATCGATCTACTCCTATTTTAATTTGCACTTCGTCATTTTTATTCTTTAGTAACAAGGAAAATCTGAGTTTTTTTATAAATTTCTAACTTGTCTATTTTTGTAATTTGGACTTCTTGGTTTATTTCTTTCACTGACGGCAAAATCCTAGTTTTGTAATAAATATTGAACAGACCCGTTATTTAAATTTGAACTTCTAGAGTCTTTTTAGAAATCGTGATAATCCCATTTTTATGATTTTTTGAACTGCTCTATGTTTAAAATTCAAACTTCTTATTTTTTTTAATTAGAAACGGTGAAATATCCATTGCAAAGTGCTCTCTTATTTTTTGTGTGAACTTCTTATGTTCTTCCCACTAACATATTAGGATTTTCCATTTTTTATACATCGTACTTTTGCGTTACTTTATTTTTGAAATTCTTGTTTCAATTCTGAAATAACAAGGAAAATCATAGTTTCTATAATCATCGAACTTCTCCAACTTTTTACTTTGGACTTCTTGGTTTTATTTCTTAGTAGCAGAAAAAAAATCTAGTCTTGTAATAAACATCGAACCACTTTTTGAATATAGTATGCTTGTTGGCAATATCAATGAACACGTATAGAGAAGAAGCACAATTGATTTAACGAAACATTTCTGAGGATTTTGTAAAGAGTAAACTACATTCCCTTCTTTTTATTAATTTTTGTTTTTTGTTTGAGACCAAAGAGAACATTCTTTTTCATGTTAACGTTTTGAAGTGAATTTTATAGACTTAAATTTTGTTTATGCTCTTTTTCAATTTGATTGTCACTTCAAGTTCTAAAAAAATTGCAAATCTCCCATGTTTTTCTTTTGCATGTTTAAATTATTTGAACTTGCTGATACACATAACACATTTGACCTTCTTGAACACAACATTTTGACCTTCACAAATAGAAATTTAAATCGAAATTTTTGCACAATAGTACAAGACAAACAGAGCAACACTCCACACACACCTAGTTGGAAAAATTAGTGGTCAATACACACTGATGTTCACATGTTGTTTTCCCCTTCTTTTAGTATACACATTGAACGGCACAAAAAAATTGGAAGAATTTATCACACCAAGAGAAGAAGGCGCGGCAAGGCTGAGATAGACGTGTACATCAGTACATGTTTACAACTTTAAAAACACACCTAGTTGGAAAAAGTAGTGGTCAATACTCAATAGAATACGTGATGCCTTCTCCCCCACACATTCCAATATTATCCTCTCACTGTTGCTGCTCTCTCTCTCTCTCTCACACATTACAATATTATCCTCTCGGTGTTGCTATGCTCTCTCTCTCTCTGTCTCTCTACAAAAGCTTCAAAGACTAACACTTTTGCATAGATTTATCACTTGACTGTTGGTGACTGCCAAGAAATTCAGTAACCATTAGACGATGAATATTGTATGTTCTATCCACCGGATCAAGCAGCTGGGAAGTTCTATGAGAGGTGCGAGGGCAGGTCGAATGCGTGAATGTTGACCCTCTCAAGTGGCTGACCTGCGGCAACACAGATTTATCCTTTTCCCTAGAACAAATTCAACTGAATTTCTTCTTCCTGAACTTGCAAGAAGATATAACCTTTGTTTTTCCCACATTAGTATGGAAATTAAACAATATGTAGTAAGGGCATAACCGAAAAGCTAAACTAATTTTAGTAGTGTTGAACATCTCCCGGACTGAAAATGGTCCATGCTGAAATCTTGTAATGAACTTGAATTGTCCATCGACTACTAAGGTTTCTGCCAAAGCATACCACCAAACATCCCCGTTGTCTTGTTGTTGAACTTCCTTCTTTTATCAATTTTGTTAAAAGCAGTATATAGTTATCCTTTTATACATATTTGCTAACGAAGCATAGAGAAAGAACAGAGAGTAGCACCGACAGAGATGCACCTACTACTTGTAGCTAGGAGAGATAGAAGGAAAGTCAAGAAGAAGAGAGAGACAATGTAATGAGAGCAGACGCAATGCCACTGCCATGCGATGAGCGTCTACTTCCGGCTACTCGTGCTCATGCTCTGCCAAAAGCGTGGGGCATCAAACTGATCAACCAACAACATCTCCATATGCACTGGAGGCTCCGCGAGGTCGAGCGGTGCGGGCGTATAAGGTCGAACTGCGGAGTGGAGGACCGGGCATGGCGTAGGTGACAGCCGACCTTGGCGAGGTAGGAGGTGGAACGCTGGGAGGGCGGCGCTTGCGCGACTGAGGGAGGGCCGGTCTTGATCAAGGAGAGGTGATGGTCTAGCGACGGAAGCACAGGGTTGTAGGCAACAACAGACGTTAGGTGGTTAATGCAGCGGCGCACTGGTGGCGGGAGGTGGTTGGGGGCGGCGGCTGCCGTGGGGAGGCGCGCGGCGTTGGAGGAGGAGGCGCCGCCGCCGGAGGTGGCGGCGCGCGGGATGGAGGCGCCCGGCCGTGGCGGAGGTGGCACGCGGCGACGGGATGGAGGCGCGCCGGCCTTAGCGGAGGTGGCACGCCAGCTGTAGAGGAAGAGGCGCGCAGCGGCGTGGATGGGGCCGGCGCCGGCAGGGCTGCGTTGGGAGGGGCGCGTTTGAGAGGGAGGCGGGTGGATCCAGAGACTGTTGGGGAACGTAGCAGAAAGTCAAAATTTTCTACGCATTACCAAGATCAATCTATGGAGATTCTAGCAGCAAGAGAGGCAGAGGATGAGCATCTTCATACCCTTGAAGATCGCTAAGCGGAAGCGTTACAAGAACGCGGATGAAGGAGTCGTACTCGCAGCGATTCAGATCGCGGTTGATTCCGATCTAAGCACCGAACAACGGTGCCTCCGCGTTCAACACACGTACAGCCCGGGGACGTCTCCTCCTTCTTGATCCAGCAAGGTGAGAGGAGAAGTTGAGGGAGAATTCTGACAGCACGACGACATGGTGGTGATGGAGCTCGTGGTTCTCTGGCAGGGCTTCGCCAAGCACTACGGAGGAGGAGGCGTTGGAGGAGGGAGAGGGCTGCGCCAGGAGAAGGATGCGGCTGCCCTCTCTCTCTCACTATATATAGGGGGAAGGGAGGAGGGGGAGGCGCCCTAGGGTTCCCTAGGGGAGGGGCGGCGGCCATAGGGGAAACCCTAGATGGGTTTTGGCGCCCCCACCCCCTAGGAAACTTGCCCCCCAAGCCGGGAGGGGCGGCTGCCCTAGGGGTGCCGCGCCCACCTCTCGAGGTTAAGTGAGATGGGGTGGGAGGGGCGCTCAGCCCCTTAGTGGGTTGATGTGCCTCTCCCCTTGGCCCATAAGGCCCCCCAAAGCTTGCCGGGGCCTCCGAAACCCCTTTCGGACACGCTGGTCATCACCTGGTACCCCCGGAACAATTCCGGACTCCAATACCGTTCGTCCAATATACCGATCTTCACCTGCGGACCATTCCGGAGCTCCTCGTCATGTCCGGGATCTCATCCGGGACTTCGAACATTCCTCGGTAACCACATACTATTTCCCATAACAACTCTCGCGTCACCGAGCCTTAAGTGTGTAGACCCTACGGGTTCGGGAACCATGCAGACATGACCGAGACGTTCTCCGGTCAATAACCAACAGCGGGATCTGGATACCCATGTTGGCTCCCACATGTTCCACGATGATCTCATCGGATGAACCACGATGTCAAGGACTCAAGCAATCCGGTATGCAATTCCCTTTGTCTAGCGGTATTGTACTTGCCCGAGATTCGATCGTCGGTATGCTGATACCTTGTTCAATCTCGTTACCGGCAAGTGTCTTTACTCGTTCCGTAACACATCATCCCGTGATCAACCCCTTGGTCACATTGTGCACATTATGATGATGTCCTACCGAGTGGGCCCAGAGACACCTATGTGTCACATGGAGTGACAAATCCCAGTCTCGATTTGTGCCAACCCAACAGACAGTTTCGGAGATACCCGTAGTGCACCTTTATAGCCACCCAGTTACGTTGTGACGTTTGGTACACCCAAAGCATTCCTACGGTATCCGGGAGTTGCACAATCTCATGGTCTAAGGAAATGATATTTAACATTAGAAAAGCTTTAGCATACAAACTACACGATCTTTGTGCTAGGCTTAGGATTGGGTCTTGTCCATCACATCATTCTCCTAATGATGTGATCCCGTTATCAACGACATCCAATGTACATGGTCAGGAAACCATAACCATCTATTGATCAACGTGCTAGTCAACTAGAGGCTTACTAGGGACATGGTGTTGTCTATGTACCCACACATGTATCTGAGTTTCCTATCAATACAATTATAGCTGGATAATAAACGATTATCATGAACAAGGAAATATAATAATATTAACTAATTTATTATTGCCTCTAGGGCATATTTCCAACAGTCTCCCACTTGCACTAGAGTCAATAATCTAGTTCACATCGCCATGTGATTAACATCCAAAGAGTTTACTAGTGTCACTAAACTAGTTCACATCATCATGTGATTAAGACTCAATGAGTTCTTGTGTTTGATCATGTTTTGCTTGTGAGAGAGGTTTTAGTCAACAGGTCTGCAACATTCAGATCCGTATGCACTTCACAAATCTCTAGGTCATATTGTAAATGTTGCTTCCATGCTCCACTTGAAGCTATTCCAAATGGTTTCTCCACTATACGTAACCGGTTTGCTACTCACAGTCACTCGGATAGGTGTTAAAGCTTGCATCGACGTAACCCTTTACGCCAAACTCTTTATCACCTCCATAATCGAGAAACATGTCCTTATTTACTCCAAGGACAATTTTGACCGCTGTCCAATGATCCGTTCCTGGATCATTCTTGTACCCCTTGACTGACTCATGGCAAGGCACACTTCCGGTGCGGTACACAACATAGCATACTATAGAGCCTACGTTTGAAGCATAGGGGACGACCTTCGTCCTTTCTCTCTCTTCTGCCGTGGTCGAGCTTTAACTCTTAACTTCATACCTTACAACTCAGGCAATAACTCCTTCTTTGACTGATCCATCTTGAACACCTTCAAGATCATGTCAAGGTATGTGCTCATTTGAAAGTACCATTTAGCGGTTTTTGATCTATCCTCATAGATCTTGATGCTCAATGTTCAAGCAGCTTAATCCAGGTTTTCTATTGAAAAACACTTTTCAACTAACCCTATATGCTTTCCAGAAATTCTACATCATTTCTGAAAAACAATATGTCAACAACTTATACTCATCAGAAATTCTATAGTGCTCCCACTCACTTCTTTGGAAATACAAGTTTCTCATAAGCTTTGTATAAACCCAAAATCTTTGATCATCTCATCAAAGCGTACATTCCAACTCCGAGATGCTTACTCCAATCCTTAGAAGGATTGCTGGAGCTTTGCATACTTGTTAGCGTCTTTCAGGATTGACAAAACCTTCAGGTTGTATCACATACAACCTTTCCTCAAGAAAATTGTCGAGGAAACAATGTTTTGACATCCTATCTGCAAGATTTCATAAATAATGCAGTAACTGCTAATCAAATTCCAACAGACTCTTAGCATCGCTACGAGTGAGAAAGCCTCACCACAGTCAACTCCTTGAACTTGTCGGAAAACATCTTAACGACAAGTCGAGCTTTCTTAATGGTGATACTTACCATCATTGTCCGTCTTTCTTTTAAAATCCATCTGTACTCAACAGCCTTACGACCATCGGGTAGTTCTGCCAAAGTCTACACTTTGTTTTCATACATGTATCCTCTCTCGGATTTTGGGGCCTCGAGCCATTTGTCGGAATCCGGGCCCACCATCGCTTCTCCATAGCTCATAGGTTCATTGTTGTCTAGCAACATGACCTTCAAGACATGATTACTGTACCATTTGAAGTAGTACGCATCCTTGTCACCCTACGAGGTTCGGTAGTGACTTGATCCTAAGTTTCATGATCACTATCATCAACTTCCACATCAATTGGTGTAGGTGCCACAGGAACAACTTCCTGTGCCCTGCTACACACTGGTTGAAGTGATGGTTCAATAACCTTATCAAGTCTCCACCATCCTCCCACTCAATTTTCGAGACAAACTTTTCCTCGAGAAAGGACCCGATTCAAGAAACAATCCCTATTGCTTTCGGATCTGAATTAGGAGGTATACCCAACTGTTTTGGGTGTCCTATGAAGATGTATTTATCCGCTTTGGGTTCGAGCTCATCAGCCTGAAACCTTTTTCACATAAGCGTCGCAGCCCCAAACTTTTAAGAAACGACAACTTAGGTTTCTCAAAACCATAGTTCATACGGTGTCGTCTCAACGGAATTACGTGGTGCCTTATTTAAAGTGAGTGCGGTTGTCTCTAATGCCTAACCCATGAATGATAGTGGTAATTCGATAAGAGACATCATGGTATGCTCCATATCCAATAGGGTGCATCTATGATGTTCGGACACACCATCACACTATGGTGTTCCAGGCGGTGTTAGTTGTGAAACAATTTCCACAATGTCTTAATTGCGTGCCAAAACTTGTAACTCAGATATTCATCTCTATGATCATATCATAGACATTTTATCCTCTTGTCACGAAGATCTTCAACTTCACTCTAAAATTACTTGAACCATTCAATAATTCAGACTTGTGTTTCATCAAGTAAATATACTTAGTATCTACTCAAATCATCTGTGAAGTAAGAACATAACGATATCCACTGCGTGCCTCAACACTCATTGGACTGCACACATCAAAATGTATTACTTCCAACAAGATGCTTTCTTGTTCCATTTCACTGAAAACGAGGCTTTCAGTCATCTTACCCATATGGTATGATTTGCATGTCTCAAGTGATTCAAAATCAAGTGAGTCCAAACGGTCCATCTACATGGAGTTTCTTCATGCATATACACCAATAGACATGGTTCGCATGTCTCAAACTTTTCAAAAACGAGTGAGTCCAAAGATCCATCAACATGGAGCTTATCCATACGCTTTATACCAATATGACTTACATGGCAGTGCCACAAGTAGGTGGTACTATCATTACTATCTTATATCTTTTGGCATGAACAAGTGTATCACTACGGTTGAGATTTAATAATAAACCATTCATTTTAGGTGCAAGACCATTGAAGGTATTATTCAAATAAACAGAGTAACCATTATTCTCCTTAAATGAATAACCGTATTGCGATAGACATAATCCAATCATGTCTATGCTCAACGCAAACACCAAATAACAATTATTTAGGTTTAACACCAACCTCGAAGGTAGAGGGAGCGTGCGATGCTTTATCATATCAACCTTGAAACACTTCCAACACATATCGTCAGCTCACCTTTAGCTAGTCTCCTTTTATTCCATAGCTTTTATTTCGAGTTACTAGCACTTAGCAACAGAACCGGTATCTAATACCCTGGTGCTACTAGGAGTACTAGTAAAGTACACATTAACATAATGTATATCCAATATACTTCCGTCGACCTTGCCTGCCTTCTTATCTACCAAGTATCTAGGGTGGTTCTGCTTTAGTGTCCGTTCCTCTCATTACAAAAGCACTTAGTCTCGGGTTTGGGTTCAACCTTGGGTTTTGACTGGAGCAGCAACTGTTTTGCCATTTCATGAAGTATCCCATCTTGCCCTTGCCCTTCTTGAAACTAGTGGTTTCACCAACCATCAACAATTGATGCTCCTTCTTGATTTCTACTTTTGCGGTGTCAAACATCACGAATATCTCAAGGATCATCATATCTATCCCTGATATGTTATAGTTCATCACGAAGCTCTAGCAGCTTGGTGGCAATGACTTTGGAGAAACATCACTATCTCATCTGGAAAATCAACTCCCACTCGATTCAAGTGATTGTTGTATTCAGACAATCTGAGCACAAGCTCAACGATTGAGCTTTTCTCCCTTAGTTTGCAGGCTAAGAAAATCATTGGGGGTCTTATACCTCTTGACGTGTGCACGAGCCTGAAATCCCAATTTCAGCCCTCGAAACATCTTATGTGTTCCGCGATGTTTCGAAAAAGTCTTCGGTGCCTCAATTCTAAACCATTCAACATTACCGAACTATCATGTAGTCATCAAAACGTGTATGTCAGATGTTCGCAACATCCACAGAACACGTTCGAGGTCCAGCACACCGAGCGGTGCATTAAGGACATAAGCCTTCTACTGTCCGCATATTTGCTACTGTCAACTTTCAACTATATTTTCTCTAGGAACATATCTAAAACAGTAGAACTAAAGCGCGAGCTATGATATAATTTGCAAAGGGCTTTTGACTATGTTCAGGATAATTTAGTTCATCTAATGAACTCCCACTCAGATAGACATCCCTCTAGTCATCTAAGTGATTACATGATCCAAGTCAACTAGGCCGTGTCTGATCATCACATGAGACGGACTAGTCATCATCGGTGAACATCTTCATGTTGATCGTATCTACTATACGACTCATGCTCGACCTTTCGGTCTCTTGTGTTCCGAGGCCATGTCTGTACATGCTAGGCTCGTCAAGTCAACCTAAGTGTTTTGCGTGTGTAAATCTGTCTTACAACCGTTCTATGTGAACGTTAGAATCTATCACACCCGATCATCACGTGGTGCTTCGAAACAACGAACTTTCGCAACGGTGCACAGTTAGGGGGAACACTTTCTTGAAATTTTAATGAGGGATCATCTTATTTACTACCGTCGTTCTAAGCAAATAAGATGCATAAACATGATAAACATCACATGCAATCAAAAAGTGACATGATATGGCCAATATCATTTGCTCCTTTTGATCTCCATCTTTGGGGCTCCATGATCATCATCGTCACCGGCATGACACCATGATCTCCATCATTGTGTCTCCATGAAGTTGTCTCGCCAACTATTACTTCTACTACTATGGCTAACGGTTTAGCAATGAAGTAAAGTAATTACATGGCGTTATTCAGTGACACGCAGGTCAGACAATAAATAAAGAAAACTCCTATGGCTCCTGCCGGTTGTCATACTCATTGACATGCAGGTCGTGATTCCTACTACAAGAACATGATCAATCTCATACATCACATATCATTCATCACATTCTTTTTGGCCATATCACATCACATAGCATACCCTGCAAAAACAAGTTAGACGTCCTCCAATTGTTGTTTGCATGTTTTACGTGGCTGCAATGGGTTTCTAGCAAGAACGTTTCTTACCTACGCAAAACCACAACGTGATATGTCAATTGATATTTACCCTTCATAAGGACCCTTTTCATCGAATCCGGTCCGACTAAAGTGGGAGAGACTGGCACCCGCTAGCCACCTTATGCAACAAGTGCATGTCAGTCGGTGGAACCTGTCTCACCTGAGTGTACGTGTAAGGTCGGTCCGGGCCGCTTCATCCCACAATACCCTCGAAACAAGATTGGACTAGTAACGGTAAGCATATTGAACAAAATCAACGCCCACAACAACTTATGTTCTACTCGTGCATAGAATCTACGCAATAGACCTAGCTCATGATGCCAGTGTTGGGGAACGTAGCAAAAATTCAAAATTTTCTACGCATCACCAAGATCAAACTATGGAGATTCTAGCAACAAGAGAGGGAGAGGATGAGCATCTTCATACCCTTGAAGATTGCTAAGCGGAAGCGTTACAAGAACGCAGATGAAGGAGTCGTACTCGCAGCGATTCAGATCGCGGTTGATTCCAATCTAAGCACCGAACAACGGTGCCTCCACGTTCAACACACGTACATCCCGGGGACGTCTCCTCCTTCTTGATCCAGCAAGGGGAGAGGAGAAGTTGAGGGAGAACTCTGACAGCACGACGACATGGTGGTGATGGAGCTCGTGGTTCTCCCAAGAGGCTTCGCCAAGCACTACGGAGGAGGAGGAGGTGTTGGAGGAGGGAGAGGGCTGCGCCAGGGAAGGTGCAGCTGCCCTCTCTCTCTCTCACTATATATAGGGGAAGGGAGGAGGGAGGCGCCTAGG
>JAHIAM010004313.1:0-61404 GCA_021605205.1 Aegilops longissima | reverse complement strand
AAATGACCGGTCATCGAAGCGGAACTGCCCCAAGTATTTGGCGGATAAGAAGGATGGCAAGGTGAACAAAGGTATATGCGATATACATGTTATTGATGTGTACCTTACTAATGCTCGCAGAGCACTGGTATTTGATATCGGTTCTGCTAATATTTGCAACTCAAACAGGACTATAGATTGCAAAGATTGGCTAAGGACGAGGTGACGATGCGCTGGGAAATGGTTCCAAAGTCGATGTGATCGCGGTCGGCACGCTACCTCTACATCTACCTTCGGATTAGTTTTAGACCTGAATAATTTTATTTGGTGCCGATTGAGCATGAACATTATATCTGGATCTTTTTGATGCGAGACGATTATTCATTTAAATCGAGAATAATTGTTGTTCTATTTATATGAGTAATATCTTTTATGGTCATGCACCCTTGAAGAGTGGTCTATTTTGTTGAATCTCGATAGTAGTGATACACATATTCATAATATTGAAGCCAAAAGATGCAGAGTTGATAATGATAGTGCAACTTATTTGTGGCACTACCGCTTAGGTCATATCGGTGTAAAGCGATGAAAAACTCCATACCGATGGACTTTTGGAACCACTTGATTATGAATCACTTGGTACTTGCGTAACCGTGCCTCATGGGAAAGATGACTAAAACGCCGCTTCTCCGAACTATGGAGCGAGCAACAGATTTGTTGGAAATCATACATATGTATGTATGGTCCGATGAATATTGAGGCTCGTATGGTATCGTTATTTTCTCACCTTCACAGATGATTTAAGCAGATATGGGTATATCTACTTAATGAAACATAAGTCCAAACATTTGAAAAGTTCAAAGAATTTCAGAGTGAAGTTGAAAATCATCGTAACAAGAAAATAAAGTTTCTACGATCTGATCGTGGAGGAGAATATTTGAGTTACGAGTTTGGTCTTCATTTGAAACAATGCGGAATAGTTTCACAACTCACGCCACCCGGAACACCACATCGTAATGGTGTGTCTGAACGTCATAATCGTACTTTACTAGATATGGTGCGATCTATGATGTCTCTTAGTGATTTACCGCTATCGTTTTTGGGTTATGCTTTAGAGACGGCTGCATTCATGTTAAATAGGACACCATCAAAATCCGTTGAGACGACGCCTTATGAACTGTGGTTTGGCAAGAAACCAAAGTTGTCGCTTTAAAGTTTGGGGCTGCGATGCTTATGTGAAAAGCTTCAACCTGATAAGCTCGAACCCAAATCGAAAAATATGTCTTCATAGGATACCCAAAAGAGACTTTGGGTACACCTTCTATCATAGATCCAAGAAAAGACTTTTGTTGCTAATTTGGAATCTTTCTAGAGAAGGAGTTTCTCTCGAAAGAAGTGAGTGGGAGGAAAGTAGAACTTGATGAGGTAACTGTACCTGCTCCCTTATTGGAAAGTAGTTCATCACAGAAACTGGTTTCTGTGACACCTACACCAATTAGTGAGGAAGTTAATGATGATGATCACAAAATTTCAGATCAAGTTGTTACTGAACCTCGTAGGTCAACCAGTGTAAGATCCGCACCACAGTGGTACGGTAATCCTGTTCTGGAAGTTATGTTACTAGACCATGACGAACCTACGAACTATGGAGAAGCGATGGTGAGCCCAGATTCCTCAAAATGGCTTGAAGCCATGAAATATGAGATGGGATCCATGTATGAGAACAAAGTGTGGACTTTGGTTGACTTGCCCGATGATCGGCAAGCCATTGAGAATAAATGGATCTTCAAGAAGAAGACTGACGCTGACGGTAATGTTACTGTCTATAAAGCTCGACTTGTTGTGAAAGGTTTTCGACAAGTTCAAGGGATTGACTACGATTAGACCTTCTCACCCGTAGCGATGCTTAAGTCTGTCCGAATCATGTTAGCAATTGCCGCATTTTATGATTATGAAATTTGGCAAATGGATGTAAAACTGCATTCCTGAATGGATTTCGGAGAAGAGTTGTATATGATGCAACCGAAGGTTTTGTCGATCCAAAGGAACTAACAAAGTGTGCAAGCTCCAAAGATCCATTTATGGACTGGTGCAAGCCTCTCGAGTTAGAATAAACGCTTTGATAGTGTGATCAAAGCATTTGGTTTTATATGCACTTTTGAAGAAGCCTCTATTTACAAGAAAGTGAGTGGGAGCTCAGAGCATCTCTCGATATTATATGTGGATGACATATTGCTGATTGGAAATGATGTAGAATTTCTGGATAGCATAAAGGATACTTGAATAAGAGTTTTCAATGAAAGACCTCGTGAAGCTGCTTATATATTGGGCATCAAGATCTATAGAGATAGATCAAGACACTTAATTGGACTTTCACAAAGCACATACCTTGTCAAAGTTTTGAAGAAGTTCAAAATGGATCAAGCAAAGAAAGGGTTCTTGCCTGTGTTACAAGGTGTGAAGTTGAGTAAGACTCAATGCCCAACCACTGCAGAAGATAGAGAGAAGATGAAAGATGTTCCTTTGCTTCAGCCATAGGCTCTATCATGTATGCAATGCTGTGTACTGCACCTGATGTGTGCCTTGCTATAAGTTTAGCAGGAGGTACCAAAGTAATCCAGAGTGGATCATCGACAGCGTCAAGAACATCCTGAAATACCTGAAAAGGACTAAGGATATGTTTCTCGTTTATGGAGATGACAAAGAGCTTATCGTCAATGGTTACGTTGATGCAAGCTTTGACACTTATCTGGACGATTCTAAATCGCAAACCGGATACGTGTTTACATTGAACGGTGGAGCTGCTGGCTGGTGCAGTTCTAAACAAAGCATCGTATGGGGATCTACGTGAAGCGGAGTACATAGCTGTTTCGAAGCAGCAAATGAAGGAGTCTGGATGAAGGAGTTCATATCCGATCTAGGTGTCATACCTAGTGCATCGGGTCCAATGAAAATCTTTTGTGACAATACTGGTGCAATTGCATTGGCGAAGGAATCCAGATTTCACAAGAGAACCAAGCACATCTAGAGACGCTCAATTCCATCCGGATTTAGTCCGTGGGAGACATAGAAATTTGCAAGATACATACGGATCTGAATGTTGCAGACCCATTGACTAAGCCTCTTCCACGAGCAAAACATGATCAACACCAAGGCTCCATGGGTGTTAGAATCATTACTATGTAATCTATATTATTGACTCTAGTGCAAGTGGGAGACTGAAGGAAATATGCCCTAGAGGCAATAATAAAGTTATTATTTATTTCCTTCTATCATGATAAATGTTTATTATTCATGCTAGAATTGTATTAACCGGAAACATAATACTTGCGTGAATACATAGACAAACAGAGTGTCACTAGTATGCCTCTACTTGACTAGCTCGTTGTTCAAAGATGGTTATGTTTTCTAGCCTTTGACATGAGTTGTCATTTGATTAACGACATCACATCATTAGGAGAATGATGTGATTGACTTGACCCATTCTGTTAGCCTAGCACACGCTCGTTTAGTATTCTGCTATTGCTTTCTTCATGACTTATACATGTTCCTATGACTATGAGATTATGCAACTCCCGTTTACCGGAGTAACACTTTGTGTGCTACCAAACATTACAACGAATCGGGTGATTATAAAGGTGCTCTACAGTGTCTCCAAGGTACTTGTTGGGTTGGCGATTTCGAGATTAGGAGTTGTCATCCGATTGTCGGAGAGGTATCTCTCGACCCACTCGATAATGCACATCACTTAAGCTTTGTAAGCATTGCAACTAATGAGTTAGTTATGGATGCTGTATTACGTAATCCAGTAAAGAGACTTGCCGGTAACGATATTGAACTAGGTATTGAGATACCGACGATCGAATCTCGGGCAAGTAACATACCGATGACAAAGGGAACAACGTATGCTGTTATGCGGTTAGACCGATAAAGATCTTCATAGAATATGTGGGAGCCAATATGAGCATCCAGGTTCCACTATTGGTTATTGACCGGAGACGTGTCTCGGTCATGTCTACATAGTTCTCGAACCCGTAGGGTCCGCACGCTTAAAGTTTCGTGACAGTTATATTATGAGTTTATATGTTTTGATGTACCGAAGGTTGCTCGGAGTCCTAGATGTGATCACAGACATGACGAGGAGTCTCGAAATGGTCGAGACATGACGATTTATATATTGGACGACTATATTCAACACCGAATGGTTCTGGGGTTATCTGATATATACCGAGTACCGGGGCGCACTTAGTCCGAATTGGACAGGAGGGAGGGGGCGACCCCCATTCCTCGCTTCTCCTCCTCCTCTTCCCCTTCTCCCAATCCAACAAGGAAGGGAGGAGTCCTACCTGTGGGAGTAGGACTCTCCCGGCGCGCTCTCCCGGCCGCCGCCTCCCCCTTGCTTTTTATACACGGAGCAGGGGCACCCTAGAGACACAACAATTGATCATTGATCTTTAGCCGCAGCGGTGCCCCTCCACCATAGTCCACCTCGATAATATCAGAAGCGGTGCTTAGGCGAAGCCTCGCGCCGTAGAACATCATTATCGCCACCACGCCACAGTCGACGAAACTCTCCTCAACACTCGGCTGGATCGGAGTTCAAGGGACGCCATCGGGCTGAACGTGTGCTGAACTCGGAGGTGTCGTATGCTCGGTACTTGATCGGTCGGATCGTGAAGGTGTATGACTACATCAACCGCTTGTCCTAACGCTCTGCTTTCGGGTTCACGAGGGTACGTGGACAACACTCTCCTCTCGCTATAAATCACCATGATCTTGCGTAGCGCAGGATTTTTTTGAAATTACTACGCTCCCCAACAGTCAAGTATTACCCCCGGTATCTCGATATTATCATGGAACCGCATAAATTTTATGAGTTCTCCATCAAGTACTACATTCTCACCGATTCCAATTTTTCACGAGCTCTGAATTATTAAACACTCGAAGACATTGATAACTGAAACGAGTCCGCACCGCGATTAAACAATTCTTGGTAACCTTCATTAATTACGAGTTTGAACTCGATCACGTCATTCCTACCCTGCTTGGCTATATCATTATTGTGCTAAATTTTAACTGTGCTAGCTGGTCCTTCCTTCTAGAGCACAACTTTCGACGATGAGCTAAGCTTACTGAAAGTGCAACTATCCCTAGGTGGTTTTGGTAATTCCTAACAACATATAGCTCCTTGAGCTAACATCATTCCAAGATGAATATTTCAGGAAAAGCTCAATGGATGGCATGGCATGGATGAGAAAAGTGGATCCCTCAAAATGCTAAGGATAAAAGGATTGGCTCAAGCTCAAAAGCTCAAGACTCCACATTTTATATTTTAGTGATCCAAGATCACATTGAGTATATAGGAAAAGCCAATACTATCAAGGAGGGATGAGGAGTTGCTTAATGAGTTTCTTGCTCTACAATGCTTAATGAGTTTCTTGTCCTACCGAGTTGCATGTCGGTCCGACCGAAAATCCTAACGATCACTAGATTTGCTGAATCGGTCCGACCGAGTTTACCAATTCGGTCCCACGGAGTTTAGTAAGTTGTGTGTAACGGTTAGATTTTGTGCGGAGGCTATATATACCCCTCCACCTCCTCTTCATTCGTGGAGAGAGCCATCAGAACAAACCTACACTTCCTACTTGTTGTTTCTGAGAAGGAACCACCTACTCATGTGTTGAGACCAAGATATTCCATTCCCACCATATGAATCTTGATTTCTAGCCTTCCCAAATTGCTTTCCACTCAAATCTTCTTTCCACCAAATCCAAATCCCGTGAGAGAGAGTTGAGTGTTGGGGAGACTATCATTTGAAGCGCAAGAGCAAGGAGTTCATCATCAACACACCATTTGTTACTTCTTGGAGAGTGGTGTCTCCTAGATTGGCTAGGTGTCACTTGGGAGCCTCCGACAAGATTGTGGAGTTGAACCAAGGAGTTTGTAAGGGCAAGGAGATCGCCTACTTCGTGAAGATCTACCGCTAGTGAGGCAAGTCCTTCGTGGGCTATTTAACATGGTGGGATAGACAAGGTTGCTTCTTTGTGGACCCTTCGTGGGTGGATCCCTCTGTGGACTCACGCAACCGTTACCCTTCGTGGGTTGAAGTCTCCATCAACGTGGATGTACGATAGCACCACCTATCGGAACCACGACAATAACATCCGTGTCTCCAATTGCATTTGAATTCTCCAAACCCTTCCCTTTACATTCTTGCAAGTTGCATGCTTTACTTTCCGCTGCTCATATACTCTTTGCATGCTTGCTTGAATTGTGTTAAGATTGCTTGACTTGTGCTAAGATAGCCAAAATCTGCCAAAGACTAAAATTGGGAAAAGGATAAGTTTTTATTTTGTCAAGTAGTCTAATCACCCCCCCTCTAGACATACTTTCGATCCTACAAGTGGTATCAGAGCTTTGGTCTCCATTTGCTTTGATTTCCATAGCTTTTGGTAGTCATAGCCTTGGTTTCACAACCTAGGAGAGTATGGCGTCTAGCGAGGAAAATTATCACCGAGAGGTCCTTACTTTGATGGTACTAATTTTGCTAGTTGGAAGCATAAGATGAAAATGCATATTCTTGGACATAACCCCACTGCTTGGGCTATTGTGTGTATTGGCTTGCAAGGTGAATTCTTTGATGGGAGAGAACCGAACCGTGAAGCTAGCGCGAAGAGTTGAAGATGCTGCAATACAATGCTCAAGCTTGTGATATCCTCTTCAACGGATTGTGCCTCAAGAATTCAACAAAATCAGCCGCCTTGAGAATGCAAAGGAAATTTGGGACATTTTGATTGATATGCATGAAGGTACCGACTTCACAAGGAATCCAAGTTGATGTGCTTCAAAGTCAACTTGACAAGTTCAAAATGAAGGATGGTGAAGGTGTCGTTGAAATGTACTCTATGCTTGCTCTTATCACAAATGAGATTACGGATTAGGAAGTGAAGAGATGACCGACAAATTCATCATCAAGAAGATCCTAAGAGCTTTGGACGGAAAATATGATATCATGTGCACATTGATCCAAATGATGCCCAATTACAAAGATCTCAAGCCAACGGAAGTCATTGGAAGAATTGTTGCTCATGATATGTCGCTCAAGGATAAGGAGGAACTTCACAACAAGTGAAGTGGTGCTTACAAAGCCTCATGTGAAGCCCCCACATCATCAAGTGAGAAACAAACCTTCAATGAAGAATTGAGCTTAATGGTGAAGAACTTCAACAAGTTCTACAAGAATAGAAGCAAACAGAGAAGCTCCAAGTCAAGGTCCTACAATGACAAAAGATCTTCCAGTCGAGAGCGCAATTACTACAATTGTGGGAGACCCGGACACTATTCCAATGAGTGTACGGCACCCCACAAAAGGAGAGAAGAATCACCCAAGAGGAGAAGTAGAAGAGAAGAATCACCACCAAGAGAGAGGAGGAGTAGAGATGATCGTTATGAACGAAGAACATACCGGAGGAGCAAGGATTCAGAAAGGAAGGACAAGTCATCGAGGAGCTACACAAAACGAAGACATCAAGCTCATGTTGGTGAATGGGTGTCCGGCTCCGACTCCGACAATCACTCCGAGAGAAGCTATCACTCCGACCCCGAATATACTCAAGATGAAGGTGTTGCCGGTCTAGCACTTGTGTCAACCAACTCCTATGACATATTTGATTCACCTAATGAAGGAATTGAAGATGCTTCATGGCTAAAGGCCCAAAGGTAACACACCCCAGTATGTTGATTTCAATAGTGATGAAGATGACTTGCTAGGTGATGATGATTTACTTGTTGACAACTCTAGTGATGTATACTATGATGAAACGTCAATTAATCATGCTAATCAAGATAAAACGAATGACAATGATAAGGAGAAGATTGAGCTTCTAACTAAAGAACTAAACACTCTTAAGTTAGCTCATGAAACTATCTTAGAAGATCATCGAGAACTTTAAGGACTCATGAGAAGTTACGCTTGAAAAGCTCAATCTTGAGCAAGAGCATGAGTTCTTAAAGGCAATCAATGATGATCTTCGTAAGAAAAGTTCTTCTTACATTGCCAAGCCGCTTACTCTTATCTACTTACATGCCTCAAGTCAAGTCCATTAACAAAAACAAGAAGGATTCTTCTTCTATTTCTCCGTCGAGATATTGTCATCAAAATGGATAAAAAGAGATGTATCTAAAACTAAAATGCGTCTAGATACATACCCTTTTGTCCATTTTGATGACAAGTATTTTCGGACGGAGGGAGTAGTAACAATAATCATGCTAAATCAAATGTTGTTGCTTCTAGTAGTTCTCTTGATTCCACTAATGATTCTCTTAGCCAAGTTACACTTGAGCAAGAAAATAGCTTATTGAAGGGAATTATAGAGAAAGGTGTTTACAAGAGCCTTGCCGGGAGTAAGCAATTTGAGGAAATTGTACGCAAGCAAGGAAGACACCGGAAGAACCAAGGTGTTGGTTTTGAATGAAAGTTCAATGCCAATGGAGTTGAGTGGGAAGAAGATCAATATCCCAAGACGAAGTTTGTTCCTCAACAAGAGAAGTATGATCCTACTTCCTTCAAGGGGACACAAGCTCAAGATGATCTTCCACCACAAGACCACAAGCAAAAAGGCAAGGACAAGCTTCAAGAGGAGATTGATGCATTTGAAGAAGCTCCTAAGGCCTTGGTCAAGTGGGTTCCCAAGACTACGACAAGTTCTACTTCATCAAGTACGACTACAACTCCAAGGATTCCCATCAAGATGATGTGGATCCCGAAGAAGAAGAACTAGAGAGTTCTTGAGGGTGACTCCGCCAACATATTTCACTCATATCATTTTGGCAACAACAAGTGCAATCAACTTCCACATCTTGCACTAGTTCAAGGAGTCACAAACCTCTTGTTGGTAAGACAAGGGACAAGGTAATCTAATGCTTTCATAGACATCATCTTGTGTGTGCATCACTCTATGTCTATGGATATCCTTGTTTGTTCCTTGTGGACTAGCCCGTAGGTATTGAAAGTGCAACTCACTCCAAAGGATTGCTCCAAATGATCTTCATCAACATTGAGCATCCACATCTTCAACACCTACATGAAGTCATCATCGACAAAACCCAAGGTTAGTTCATCCTCTAAGGGGGATCTCACATCTAGGGGAGCTTAACTCTAAGAATTGAGTCAAAGCAACTCTAATGGTGTGAACACATCAATGCATTGTGTAAAAGTGGTAACCCCACTTGAGCTTAAACGATGAGTATGACCTATGATCAAATGTTCTCATTTGACTCCTAAGTAAATATACTCATATATAGATGACCTAGTCATCGCCAATTGTTTGATAGATGCTAGAATTGTTTGTGCATGCTTTGTCACATATTTCATTTGCTATTTTATTGTGTGAGCATGTTGGTTGCATATTTTACTCATTCGAGGACATCCACTTGTTGTTTTGATTGATTGGTTTTTTTTCTTTTCCAAGTGGATGGACAAGAATGCCTAAGAACCTTCTCTAGCTATCTATGCTTTTCTCATATCAAACTCTATTCATGCTACATCACAAAATTTGATCAAGTCAGATTCGAACCACTCTGTGAGGAGCACTGAGTCCCCTGTCATCATAGACTTAAACTTCCAAAACTTCTTTAGCGCTTTGGTCTGACCGATTCCTCCATTTCGGTCATACCGAGATCACTAAGTCGATCTAGGTTTTCAACTTGCAACCGATTTGAACTTTTCACCACACCAAGTTGCTGTAATCGTCAATAGTTATGCATCTCGGTGCCACCGAAGTTGTTCCACTTGGTCACACCGATGTGGTCGGGCTATATATACTCATGGGCAAAAATTTGAAACTTTCTCCAAACCCTTCGCCACAAGATAGCTCGCTTCTCGCCTCCAGGTCTCCGGATCGCCCTCCTCGCTGCCACCGCCCAACCGCTAGCCTCCGCCGCCAATGGAATTCACCCCGCCATGTCAGCCAGAGCGAGTTCATCGCCAAGCTAGGTATGGACTCGATCATAGTGCTATCCTCGCCGATTCCTAGCACATTGTGTTCATCATGATTCTTGCCACGATTGAAACTATTCTATCTAGTCAAAACACTCAGAGATTAGAGGTTAATTGAAAATTTAGGGTTACATTTCACCAAACCATCTCGACCCACCGAAGTTGCGATCTCGGTTCCACCGATTCGCTAAGGCCATTGCACAAGTGATTCTTGGTCCGACCAAGAATTTCAAATCGGTGTGACCGAATTCAGGAATTTGTGAAACCCTAGCAGTCTCGGTGTTATCAACTGTGACTGGTCCGACCGAGTTCACTAGTTTAGGTTCCAAAAGCTGCTTCGTATCACCGAGTTTGCAAATCGGTTGATTCAAATGCTTTCAGGAAAACTAAAACTAAGTTTTTGAATCATTCTTTGCAAAACCTCTCAGATTTTGTGATGCTCATCCACTCTATCTCATCTATATCTATTCACAGAGTCTACAGTCAGTGTGTGCAATATGTCTGATCAAAGTGACAGCCAGAACAAGTCAGAGGAGCAGATTCAGATGAGTGAGGGCACTAGTCCCTCTAGCAGCTCTGATGAGGGTAGCAGGAGCAGTCCAAGCAACTTGCCCAAAGCTGCCACCAGGACAAGAAAGACGATAACCTCAGAATCTGAGGATGAAGACTATGTGGCTGCTGAGGATGAGGCCATTTCCAAGAAAGTGCTCAAGAAGGAGTATGGCACAGCTGCTGCCACCAAGCCTGGTATGAAGACCAAAGTACCTGCCAAAAGGATTCCCATGTCTAAAGCCAGAGCCTCCACTCAAGCACCTTTGGAATCTCAACCCAAAGAGGCTGCTGCAGAAGGGAAGAAAAGGAAGGAAAGGGTCAAGAAGACCATGGCCAGAGTTGTTGGAAAGCCTTCCATGATGGAAGAGGAGGAAGAAGAAGAGGTTGCTGCACCAGCACCCAAGGCTCAAGCTTATGGGTGATGCTATCAGACAGGGCTGCATCATCAAAGCCCAAAGAAGCACCCAAAGCTGCCTCCAAGCCCAAGATTGCACCAAAGAGGAGTACTAGAAACATTCCAAATGCTAAGAAGAAGAAGGCTCCAATGCCTGAAATTGTTGCCGAGGAAGAAGATGATGAGACACATGTCTTGAGAAAATTGAAGTTAAAATTCCAGATCATAATGATGCTCATCCTAGCTGAGAACATGAAGATCAGAGAGAATTAGGATTGAGGCTATGGAGAGTGTCGATCCATATGCCACCGTAAGAAGAACTGCTGGGATTACTGTGTTCCATACCAAGGCACAAAGAGACTTCTATGAGACAATTTTGCTTGACAAGAAGCAAATAGTGTGTGACATGAGGCAGGTCGACTAGACCTACATAAAGGAGAATGAGGAACACTATCCTAGTGTGTATGACAGTTTCAGTGCATGTGGAGTTGCAGACTTTGTTGGGCAGAAGCTCACAAAGTGGAATGAGGAGCTCATAATGCAATTCTACTCCACAGCACACTTTTATCCAGATGGCCTGATAGTATGGATGTCTGAAGGTACAAGGTACCAATCAACTATTGAGGAATGGGAAAATCTAATCAATGCACCTAAGGAGGAAGAGGATGACTTGGATGTCTATGCCAAGAAGAAGATGGATCACAACTCTATGGCACATATGTACAAGGAGATCCCAGATGCTGCAATAGAATCACACAAGTTTGGATCAAGACATTATCTTCTCGTCAGATCGCCAACCATCAACTGGATCCTCGTGCATACTCTATTGCCCAAGTCAGGTGACCACAACATGATCAGAGGCCATGCAATAAACTTGCTACACATATTTGATGTGCCACAGAAGTTCAAGGTCATGAGCCTTATAGTTGAGAATATCAAGAGGACAGTTGCTGACCAAAAGAGGAGTTGTGTATATGCCCCACAGATCCAGGAGCCGATTAACTCCAAGATGGGCACAGGCACATACCTGTTGGATAAGGAGCATATGCCTATCTATCAGACTTTGAGGACAACCAAGTGGTTATGGATGAAGATGAACCATCTTCTGTGCACGCTCAAGCAAAGAAGGAGAAGGCAAGGACAGAGAAGGCCGCCAAGATGCCAACAATGGAAGAGGCATCTCAATACTTTTTGAAGAGCAAACAAGATCAACTTGGCTACTTGATTGCATCCACTCTGAGGATTGAGAAGGGGCTGGCCACCTTGACTCGAAACCAGGAGAGCTTGGAGAGGATCATGGAGCAGACGTTCTATGACATGGATGTGAAGGTCATAGAGATCCAGTCCATTGTTGAGCAACTTCAGGATGATATGCAGGAGAGGAAGGGCAAGTCAACCACTAAGGCATTTGCCAGAGTGCCTAGAGCTCAGAGATCAGCCAGCAGTGCAAGGATGACGCCAGAGCCACTTCATCTCGCACCATCTACAACTTCAAAGGCCACCAGCTTCAAAGACCTACACCTCCAGCTCCATCTACATAAACCGATGCTTGCCCTGGCTTTCTGCTACACCACCACCAAGATCAAGCCCGAGAGTCGATCTAGTGCTATGCATTTTCTATGAACTTTTTGGTAACTTGTTGCCAAAGGGGGAGAAAAATGTATAGATCATAGGCTTCGAGAGAGAGAGAGAGTGTTGCTTTTTGTTCTCTCTTGCTTTGGTGGTTGAACTTTATTTTCTTGTTTGAGATACTCTATGTCTTTGTGATACCTGGATGATCATGTGTTTGACCATTTGCTACATTTATGCTTGTTGGATGACATTATCTAGTTTATCTCTATATGATCATTCACTTTGCTTGGTGATGAGTGCATGTATTCAATCATTATCATTTTGAGCGCTCCACCAAGATGTATATGACATGGAAGAGTTACCCATGAGCGTAACTCCTTGTGCATTTGCAGTCCAAAGCAAATCTTAAACTATGCACAAATTTAGGGGGAGCTCTTGCTTATCACATACTTCTCAAAACGACAATGTTTTTCACTCTTATTATCATTTGTCGAAGCTTTGATCTATATGTTGTCATCAATTACCAAAAAGGGGGAGATTGGAAGTGCAACTATCCCTAGGTGGTTTTGGTAATTCCTAAAAACATATAGCTCATTGAGCTAACATCATTCCAAGATGAATATTTCAGAAAAGCTCAATGGATGGCATGGCATGGATGAGAAAAGTGGATCCTCAAAATGCTAAGGATAAAAGGATTGGCTCAAGCTCAAAAGCTCAAGACTCTACATTTTATATTTTAGTGATCCAAGATCACATTGAGTCTATAGGAAAAGCCAAGACTATCAAGGAGTGATGAGGTGTTGCTTAATGAGTTTCTTGCTCTACAAAGGCTTAGTGATATGCTCAAAACCCTCAACTACTTTCTCATATCGACATATGACCTAAACCAAAAGTCAAACTCGCCCTACCGATTCTTTCTACCCGCGCCACCGAGTACAGATGTCTTAGCCATTGCCACAAACCCTAGGCAAACCGGTCTCACTGATAGGGATCTCGTATCACCGAGATGGGATTGTAGTCTCTCTGCTTCCTTCAGAACATTTCGGTACCACCGAGATGAGCGATCGGTCCCACCAAGATTGCAATGTAAACTCCCTGCTTCTTTTCGTAACATTTCGGTCTCACCAAATGAGCTTAATCGGTCCCACCGAGTTTACTCGACCAACTCTCCGGTTAGCTTATTACCAAAATCGGTCTTACCGAGATTACGTTATGCCCTAACCCTAACCATATCGGTCCTACCGAGTTGCATGTCGGTCCCAATCAAAATCCTAACGGTCACTAGATTTGTTGAATCGGTCCGACCGAGTTTACCAATTCGGTCCCACCGAGTTTAGCAAGTTGTGTGTAACAGTTAGATTTTGTGTGGAGGCTATATATACCCCTCCACCTCCTCTTCATTCATGGAGAGAGCCATCAGAACAAACCTACACTTCCAACTTGCTGTTTCTGAGAAGGAACCACCTACTCATGTGTTGAGACCAAGATATTCCATTCCTACCATATGAATCTTGATCTCTAGCCTTCCCAAGTTGCTTTCCACTCAAATCTTCTTTCCACCAAATCCAAATCCTGTGAGAGAGAGAGTTGAGTGTTGGGGAGACTATCATTTGAAGCACAAGAGCAAGGAGTTCATCATCAACACACCATTTGTTACTTCTTGGAGAGTGGTGTCTCCTAGATTGGCTAGGTGTCACTTGGGAGCCTCCGACAAGATTGTGGAGTTGAACCAAGGAGTTTGTAAGGGCAAGGAGATCGCCTACTTCGTGAAGATCTACCGCTAGTGAGGCAAGTCCTTCGTGGGGACGCACCATGGTGGGATAGACAAGGTTGCTTCTTCGTGGACCCTTCGTGGGTGGAGCCTCCATGGACTCACAAGAATCATACCCTTCGTGGGTTGAAGTCTCCATCAACGTGGATGTACGATAGCACCACCTATCGGAACCACGACAAAAACATCCGCGCTCCAATTATGCTGAATTCTCCAAACCCTTCCCTTTACATTCTTGCAAGTTGCATGCTTTACTTTTCGCTGCTCATATACTCTTTGCATGCTTGCTTGAATTGTGTTAAGATTGCTTGACTTGTGCTAAGATAGCTAAAATCTGCCATAGACTAAAATTGGGAAAAGGATAAGTTTTTATTTTGTCAAGTAGTCTAATCACCCCCCTCTAGACATACTTTCGATCCTACACTTACGTCGATCTTCCTTGTCATATATTATTGTCTTGAACAACAATACTTGATTCCAAGTTTGTGTCGATCCGTGATTCCATTGGTTTTTGCTTCACCATTCCTTTTCTTGATGTCGCCTTATTCGATGGCAGCCTCATGGAATCTTTCAACAAAGGTGTCGTGATCATCAACATTCTGAGCTCTTCCAAAATATCTATTGAATTCTTGATGGGAAATACCATCCTTGCCCCTCGATGGTTTGTATTATCATCAGCAACGCTAATGCCCTCCCTCTAACACAAACTTGCTCATGTTCTGTGTATTACCTTGAGTCCCTTTCTATCCAGCTTATGTTATGTTCTACCTTGAAATATTACCATCTTTTATGTCAAGGATGTCGTGGGAATTTCACCACTTCTTGAGAATTCTTGACATAAGTGATACTTATCACCATCACCATTCTTTCCTTGGTCCCCGTATTGTTCCTAATAGTAATACTGACAAATGGACTAGTTATTTTAAAACTTCTAGCAACCTTATTGCTTTGAAGTTAATGGTCGACATTTCATTCTTAGACCATTGGTTATCGAATCATCATTCTAACGTTGATTATGCTACCTAAGTCCGCATTTTGGGTGCACCTTCAACCAATGTTTAATTGTGTACGCTTCCATGAGCACACCTCATTATATCATTTAACCCGACAAATGTTATCTCCTTGTTCACATATTGTGGAAATCAATCTTTTGGAAATCTTGATGAATTGTCCTTAGCCCATTAGCCACCCTCATCATCCTCTCCTTGGTTTAATGGTGAACCCTTGTTTCGAGCCTTACTCAGACGCCATTTCTCGAGAATCTTGCAACGCTAATTCGCCAATTGGTGATGCACCTTTTCTTCTCAAGCATCCCGAGTCCGAGGTATCTCGACACCAATCAGATCTGAATCTCTACGATATGATGGTTGGAACATTTTCCAAGAGTCATAACATTGGTCTTTATATGACCCGTAAGGTGATGTCATGTCTAGGACACCGATCAAGGACCTAGTGTTATAGTTTCCTTTTTAACAAGGTTAAGCATTTTCCATGAGGAAATTGAATGCCTTGTTTAATAAGTTTATCCTGATGGATCCTTTGTGTATCCAAAGTCTGACCTTTGCTTGAAGTCCATGTCAATGCTATCTCGAAGCATGTCTGTGGTACTCCGATTTTCAACAAGAACATTTGAAGCCCAATGCTAAATGTTTCTTGCTTAATTATCAAAACACCGTTGCATGGGTAATGTCATGAAATTTCTCTCCCCTTACCTAAAGGGTTTTCTACATTATATCCTCGTCATGGATATCATGCTCGCTTATCATTGGGAAGGATATACCCTTGAAATATCTCGATAATCATATTTTCCTTTCCATTGTTTGGTTTAACCTTTCTTGTGATCTATATGATCTAAACAGTAATATTCTCCTGCTTATGTAAACACGCCGGTGTACAATTCTGTCAAGAAGACCTCACATTATTGTTGATGGCATTCCAGAACCATCGATGGACGAGAACTTTGTTTATTGATCCGCTCGCTCAACGAAAGGTGAAGATGGTTCTTTCGCCCCTCGCCTTAGTGCCGATGTTGTTGCCGACATAACCAGCAGACAATCCTCCGACATGCCTTGCTTACATGATCGCAAGACGCCACCGCCTCTTCCTCGCTTTTAACCCACATTGTGGGCCCATAACCCACAGCCCACAGATCAAACCCGACTCCAATCGTAAACCCCTGCTCCTCAAGGTTGTTCTTCGCGACGTGGCCTCGTAAGTAATTCACGAGCCACCTTCCATGAGATCATCAATTCTGTTATCGACACAACACTTATTCCCATAGGTCTTAACCACTCTCACATTCCGATTCACGCAACAAACGATTGCCTATCTGCTTGGAACTTCTTATTACACCTTCTTACTCTTCTCTTGATGACTTTCTTGAATGTCAACTCGAGAGATGCCTCTATACCTCATTCACCGAGATAGCCCCTGGGTACCTAACATGTGTTGAACTCCGTCCTTCCCGAGTTTTTCCACCTAACTTTCCCTAAGTACGACGGAGATCCTGAAGAAAGGGTGACGACTTCATCATGATGACCCGAAGCAGAGAAATGAAGACATTAATGTAATAGATCAACCTCTTCGAGAACAACAACCAAGACCGAGAAGATCCGTTAGAATTTCACAACCACAAATTTCCCCCTTACACCACCTCTTAAATCTCGGGATGAGATTTCTTGTAGTGGAGGAGAATTGTGAAGCCCAGATAATTAAGCTACAGTAATTGCCCGCTAATGATGCTAGGTCACCTCGATTACTGTTGTTAATCCCGCCTTAGTTCAAAACCAGTTCAAATTTAGAATTTTAGTTAAACGATAAAAGTTTTCAAACATTAAAACTAAAAATGTTCTAAATGTGACAAATAAAACATAAGTAGTAACGGTGGAGGAACCACATTTTAATAAAATGTTTAAATGCTCTAAATTAACCAAAACAGCTACTAGAACAATTAATTAAATACCTTTTCAAGTTATAAGATTACAAACTATTTTAATTAAATGCCTAACTAGTAATCGGCAAGGGTATAACTAGTAATACTACATTAGGTGTTGTTTTATAATGAACAAAACTAAAATGGATAGTAAATAAAATAGAAAAACTAATTTACGTGAAAAGTAAACAAAGATAAAAGGGGAAAACAAGGCCAACCCCCCATCGGGCCACGCCCAGCTAACCGCCCAACTTTTTCCCCGCCTATAAACACCCCACCCCAGAACCCAACCCTACCCGTCCACTCCCCACGATCCACCTCTCCTCTTTCCTCGATCTAGATCGGATCGCCTCGAGCCCATCACCCCGCCCTCTCCTCAACTCCTGCCGACGCTGCAGGTTATCGCTCAAGGCCTCACTGTCACCGGAGCCACCATGCCGGCTGCCTCCCTGCTCTCCGCTAACGCCTGCTGCCCCTCGCCCTCCTCCCCGGCCCCACCGCTGCTCTCTACACCGCAAGTGAGGCCCGACCTCTCCTCCTCTCTCCTCTGCCGCCCGAGCTCGCTTGAGCTCATAACCCCATCGCTGATGCACTCTCGCCATCACACACTTCGGCGCTGAAGCGCCCACTGTCGCGCTTCACGACTGCCTCCTCGCCACCCCAGATGCCGTGACTTCGCCCTCAAGGCCGCCGACGCGCGCCGCCTGCCCGCACAACCACCTCTCGCCTCGACCGCTGCTTTCCTCCTTCTTGCTGCTGATGCACCATGCCCGCCCCACCAAGGCTTCGCTCGCCAGCTGCTGCCAGCTGCCGCCGCCGCCTCGCTGCTGCTTGCTCGTTTACTAGTTGTTGCCGCCCAGCAGCCTCACGCCGCCACCGCCACTTCACTCTTGCCGCCTCAGATCACCGCCACCGCTTTGTCCGCCACGCCTGCCTCGCCCATGGTCGCCCGCCTGCACTCCAAGCAAGCCGCCCCACTACAAGAAATATGTCAACTAGTGACCTTCTATCGTGACCTCGAAGAATTGGTCATAGATCTATGACCATTTGAGACCAATTGGTCAAAAGCTGTTCGGGGCTCCAAACCCTAAACTATATCGACCATTTTGGTCGAAAAGTCATAATTTCCTTACATGAAATGGTCATAAAGCGCATAACACCGGTCCGCTGCCTTATTTCTAGCTGATCACGACCAAAATAGATGGTCATAACCTTGTAAATTATGGTGGATTGCTATGCCTAGGCGCCACCTCATCAGTTTTGCCTATGTGTCATGTCCATGTGTCAATTTTTGTCCTAGGTTGTGAAGCAACCTATATTTCTGTCATTCCCAAAATTCCCAAAAAAAATCTCATAAATTCTTTGGGTCATATCATCGTCAAATATGTAAAAATCCTTCTGAGGGAGTCCTGGATTAGGGGGTGTCCGGATAGCCGGACTACCATCATCAACCGAACTATCATTGGCCGGACTATCATCATCGACCGGACTCCAAGACTATGAAGATACAAGATTGAAGACTTCGCCCCGTGTCCGGATGGGACTTTCCTTGGCGTGGAAGGCAAGCTTGGCGATACGGATATGTAGATCTCCTACCATTGTAACCGACTCTATGTAACCCTAGCCTCTCCGATGTCTATATAAACCGGATGGCTCTAGTCCGAGGGATGTAACAACAACCCTTACAATCATACCATAGGCTAGCTTCTAGGGTTTAGCCTCATTGATCTCGTGGTAGATCCACTCTTGTAAACATCCACAATATCAATATCAATCAAGCAGATTTAGGGTTTTACCTCCATCAAGAGGGCCCGAACTCGGTAAAACATCGTGTCCCTTGTCTCCTCGTTACCATCCGCCTAGACGATAGTTCGGGACCCCTACTCGAGATCCGCCGGTTTTGACACCGACACCTACCTTGCCTAGTTCAAAATAATTCAATAATATTCATTTTCCTATTTTGTTCACAACAGACATTATGAAGGAAGTGCTATTTATATATTCTTGATTGCCCTCAAATTTTTTAGCACTCTTCCTATGCAAATAATTTCTCATGACAAAATTCAGCTCCATTTTCCCAAAGAAATCTTCCTCGCAAATTTCCAAAGTTTTTGTCCACCTAGAAGCATTGTGAAGGAAGTACCATTTTTATATATCCAAATGACGGAAATTTATACAGCTCCTTCATATGCCCAAATTATCACCTCCTCCAAATTGCAGCTCACCAAATCATCTATGTGAGCCTGTGTTCAATTTATATTTTATGGCTAGATTGGCATATTGCAAAGCAAGTGTTATCTAGACCCATCCTATTATCCTCAAACTTTTTGGCCACTCTTCCATACCCAAATCATTGCCACATGATAATATTCAGCTCCATTTTCCTGGTAATTTTTTCTCAGAAAATTTCCAAAGTTTCAATCTCGAGAGAAGCTTTGTGAAGTAAGTACTAGCTAGGCTTACCCAAATGATCTGAAAATTTACCAAGTCATGACCATACCTATGTAACCTACCTACACCAAATTTGAGCTCATTTCATTTATCCAATTTCTCTCGCTAATTTTCCCAAGTTTCTGTCCAGAGAAGAGCATTGTGAAGGAAGTGCCACTTTGGCATGTCCAAATGGTATCAATTTTCTACAGTGCTTTCCTATACCAAAATAACCATCCTCCACCAAATTTCAGCTCAATCCATACATTAGTTTGAGCCCAGCTTCAACATCCATATTTCTGCCCGGTCTGGTACTTTGCAAAGCAAGTGCCATCCAAACTCCTCCATTTGAGCTGAAAATTTGCCAAGAGAGTCTCCCTAGTAGATTGTCGGAGTAATGGGCCACGGGTAGGCTCACCCGAGACCTAGAGCCTTTCAAGACATCGGGGCTAGCTGCGCCCCTCAAGGCATCAAGACAAAGTGCCGCTCGTGGGCCGGCCGAGGAATAGCCACGCTCAGAGACGGTTGAGTTCCGTGTTTGATCAAGACAAGCCGACTCCTAGTGGGCGGCTTCCAGAGAAGCCGACCCCTAGCAGTCGGCCCGTGGTGCCCGCAAAGTCTGCAACCTAATCAAGAAAGACAAGATAAGAGTGGCTACAGTGTAGCCCATCCCTCCCAGATCCAGGGCTGGGCGTGGCCACAATGCTCCATAGAGGCGGAGATCTCACCGGCCGCAAGCATCAAGCTACTCCCCGACATCATCCCTGTCAGGCGGAGCCCTGCTCCCACGATCGCCTGTCGGTACGGCCCAAAGACGGTGGGCCCTACCTAGCAGCGGGAGCCCGGAAGGTGGAGGAAGCCGGACCAGCCGGGCCTGAGGGCGGCCGAGTTCCAAAGAAAGGGCAACTCCACCTCAGGCCCGTGGCGCCATTAACTGCATAAGACGCGAATGGCTACAGTAATTAGCATCACGGCTACAAGAATCAGCACTGCAAGACTCATGAGCGGCCGGAGGGGGTTGTCGGTCTGCATTGCATCAGATGGCGGGCCCACCACCGGCGGGCCCCAAAGAGCTAGTGGAGAAGCCGAGGCCGGAGACGCCGATAGCCGGGTCCTACACTGCAAGATTACCAATGTACCCTAGGGGGTAGGCCTATATAAACCCTCCAGGGCACCCATGCAAAGGGTTCCCAACCTATTAGAACTAGACTCACCATAGAGAGAGGAGAGAGCTAGCCTTGCTTTCTTCCATCTCTAGCAAACAGCTCGAGGAGCACCATTGTACCCACTAGTGCCTTAGTGATCATGCGGAGACCCCGCAAAGCAGGACTAGGGGTGTTTCTCCACGGAGAGCCCCGAACCTGGGTAAAGTTCGCGCCAGACGTGTTCACGCCTCATCCCGCCTGTGCACCGTGATGTTCTACTCGCCCCACCATGATAAGCCATCCTTGGCATATGTCGCACCCAACCCCCGACATTTGGTGCCCACTGTGGGGCGAGGTGCACGGTCGTCCGAGACTGCTCGACGGAACCCTGTTCTCCTCGGCGAAGCGCAGCCAGCCCGCACGCCAGACGGAGTTCGCGCCGACGCCGCTGCATGGCGTGGAGGTCGCCGCACAAGCGAAGCTGCCTCACCGACGAGCCTGCACAGCTCGATGCGGGCACCGATGGCCCCGAGCCGCCATTAACCTCCTCGATCAGCTCCACGCCGCCAATGAGCCTGTCAGACTTGGAATCTGCTGGCTCCACCGACCGATGCTTGTCGACCGACATCGCGTTGTTTGACGATTCCCCACCAACGTGGTGGTCACAACGAGCCACTTCTCGCTGGAGAGCAGCGGAAGCGCCACACGGAGGTGCTAGTCATCGGCCACAGCGAGCACTCCGGCGGAGGTGCTCATGACCCGCTCGATGCGGCACTGCAAGTCCTGACGGCGCCCATCCCAGAATACGCCGACGCCGAGCACTACAAAAAAAATACACTTCCGTGATGATACGTGTTTGTCACAGTAGGTCGCGTTTTTTGTCATGCATGTACATCCATGAAAAATTTATGATAGAATCAAGATAGTCATACCTATGCTATCGTAGAAGTGTTCCATGACATTAACAAAATTATCATCACGGAAGTGTCCACTTCCATGACGATAAATCGCGTCACGTAAGTGCTTTCGCCAAGGGTGACCGACACGCGGCATCCACCGTAACGGAACACCGTTAAGCTTACCGGTCGGGTTTTGATCCGATAACCCATTAACAACCCCGACCAATGGGGATTTTCCATGTAAAATCATCATTGGCCGGAGGAGACACGGTCGGGCCCGAAGTTGGCACAGTGGCACTCATCCAATGGGCGAGACACGCCATGATATGTTGACACGTGACCGCCCATCAAGTTTAATTGGGCCGCCCAATTAAAGGCCCACAAGTTTTATGGACTATAATGTGCCGCCCAGCTAAAGGCCCACAAGATTTTGTGGACTATAATGGGCCGCCCACTAAAGGCCCACGAGATTTTATGGGCCATAATGGGCCGCCTGTAAAGGCCCACAAGATTTTATGGGCTATAATGGGCCGCCCACTAAAGGCCCGTAAGATTTTTGTGTGCTATAATGGGCCGCCTGTAAAGGCCCACAAGATTCTTATGGATCATAATGGGCCGCCCAAATAAAGGCCCACGAGATTTCACCGACATTAATGGGCCAGCCTCGTCAGAGGTCCGCAAGATTTTGAGGACCCTAGTAGGCCGCCCATTAACTGCTGCCATGTTTTGGGCCAAATGTCGCCCATATTTGATCCGTCCATTCATGACCTGCCACGCTCGGCCTAAAAGTGGCCCATATGAGATCCAGCCCGTTATAAGCCTACCATGTTCGGGCTGTTACGCCCAGATCAGGTCTGACCCTTTAAGAGGCTTTAGGATCAATTATGGCCCATATGAAATTCGGCCCATTAACTGGACACTATGATTTTGGGCCCACTTGCTAAAGGCCCACTTAGTAATTCGCCCGATATTAGTTTTGGCCTCATTAAGGGCCCGCTTAACATTTCGCCCTATATTAATTTCGCCCGTTAAAAGCCCGCCATATAGTTGGGCCTAACTACGCCCGATTTGCATCCGCCCGCCGCAGCCGATATCCGATTGGGCCAAACAAGGACCGAGACAATTTTGGCTCGTTAAAAGCCCGTGATTTGATTCGCATAATCATGGGCCGTGGTTCATTTCGGCTGCCGCCGCCCGTGAGCTGTTCGCACGCTTCAGCCCAACCTACATCGTGATTGCATGACGCCCGATTATGTACCGTAATTTTATGGTTTGGCTGGTTTATCGCGAAGAAAGGATATATATACAGTAAAATAACTGCAGCATCGTGAATAAGAAAAAAGCTAGACTATAAAATAAACAAATTACGACATATTACATCCACTGGGCATCAAACTTCACCACTGTGATAATAAAGCACAAGCAGACAAAGAGATTACATACACTGGCATCAAGATCGCCACCAAGGCAAATAAACACGCCGACAAAATAATATACAAAACCGACAAAGACTTCAATAGAGTTCAAGAAAGGTTAGCCTCATTGGGAGCTGCAGCAAGCAGCGAAAGCAAGATGATGAGATCGCGCTTGTTCAACAGCTTATATCTTCCTCAATCTAAAAGATAAACAAGGCATGATGACAAGTTTTGCACGTAAAAGTATCAAGGTTTACAATTCATCACATTTCATCAAGAATAAAGTGACACAGTTTAAAATTGCATTAACACAATATGGTACTGTTCAGTCAAGACATGGCAGGAAATGACATTGTGAAGGAGTTGGCAGCTTCAATGACAACACCGGATTACGATCAAGAACTCATAAGTATCAATGGTTAGTGTGTCATCAATTTATACCATTTCGTAATGGAAAATAAAGAGACGGTTTAAATAATAGTAGAATGATATGACATTGTTCATAGTTAAGACATTGCAGAATATGACATTGTGTCAGAGTGGGTAGGTTCTCCACACCACCGGATTACGGATGAAGAATGTATATACATGCAAAGGCAAAAGAAGATCACTTGCTCAGATAGTTTAATTTACATGGTATGAAGAAGGAACTTGGTTGTACAACTAAAAACTTAAATCGAGAAAGGGCAAACTTTTGTTTATGAACTACATAATAAACTTTAAATAAGCAATTTGATGCAAACACCAAAAATAAACAGCTGTTGCAGTCATGCCTAACCAAATATATACAACAACAAACTTACATTATTGGTGAAGACAGCTCTATAAAGGCCTTGTCCATGCCGATGGGGGGGCAATTCAAGAAGTTTACCACATAATCTTCTTCAAAAGCATTGCCTTTATTCTACATTTTGTTAAGAGTAAATATAGATGTGATAATATATGAAAAATGGAGAATATTTAAGATAAGATGAAGAGTGATGCTACATAACCAAGTAGCTATAAATGTAAGTGCAAAGGATACATGCAAAAGGTACAACCAAGAGCAATGCACAGCTCAACTTCTTTAGTACCAACCTTATGGTAAGAGTAAATATAGATCTGATGTGTAGAAAATGGAGGGCAAAGGAAAATAAGCTGCAGAGTGATGGTACATGAACAACTACCGTCATTATAAGTACATCGATAAAGGATAGCATGTACCTACAAGAACAATGCGAGCTAAAAAACATTGGCATCGGATATATTCTACACTAATGTAACCATTCATACAGATCGATAATTTGAGCGAACAATTGATAAGCAAGCTATCATGCATATCGCTGTCACATAATGAACTGTATGTATGCAAGTACAAAGGATACAGACAACCGGTACTAACAAGAGCAAAGCAGCGGCAGCATATTTATGATATCCTCGTCGTTTTTTCAAACCAGAATTCTTCTTCGAGCAGATTTCTTGCAAAAAGATCCGTAAGGCACATGCGAAAAAGTAGAAGTTCAAATTGTCATGTGATTTCATAGACAAGACTCATCCCGAACGAGACCAAAGGTATAACAAGGTTTTTCCATTCAATGTCTTCTAAATTTAGCACAGAGACTTCACCGAAATTCGCTTATAGACTTGCCATCAAAGTGTGATTTCTCGTAACACCGACATCGCTGCAATGCTTCCTTGAAAAGCACAAGCAAGCTTTGCTCGTCATGACTATCCAGATTGACCTCGCCTAGTTACAACAATGTAATGTAAATCATTGATGTGTTCAATCAGCAGACAACAGAAAATAATAACCATGAATGATAGCACTTACACGTAAGTTGGACAGAAGATGTGAAATGGTGTTTGTCTTCACTATAATCTTCCCATGATGGGAATATATGCACGTAGTCCCTAACAACATTGAAAGCATTGTCTTTAAACTGGGAATAAATGGAATGGGTTTCCAATCTGCAGGAATTGGCCGTCTCGCAGCTTGGGATAGGTCTTCGCCGGTGGACTTGCTGCATTTTTTGGTCGGAGGGGATTTTTCTGTGGTACAGCCGGTGCTATGGCAAATGAAATCGGTATACCTTTTGCTGGAGTGCAGGTCCTGTGGTGGTGGCCAAAGAAGTATGGGTACAATCACCGGAGTCGGTCCTACGCTTTTGTGTCATTGGTTGTACAGCCAAGATAAGTGGGATCTTGTCTGATTTCTCCGGCACCACCATGTTTTTCAAGGACTTTGCTGGTGCTCCTCCAGGTTTAGCAATCACCCTCTTCCTTTTTGATGCCTGATGCACAAGAACAACATTTGAGTGGAAAAACATGGTATGATGACAAATGGAATATTTATTGATAATGGATGGGCATGGCATCTCGACATATATGATGAGTAAACTAAGTATGGCGGTGCAACAAAGTAGAAGAAATGCAAGACAACATATGCAAGATACCCGCAATCAATAAAACATTGCCAAATTAGAACATGCACCTTGATGGGTGAACAGACATGCCATCCGCCTTTGACTCTCGAGGTTAGAATAGTCATTAGGATCATATTCTAACAAGAATCAACAGTGGGGAGCGATGAGTTTCATCGATCTAGAATGGCACACAATGCCTTGGTGCCAATTTTGTAAGTCATTGCAGTGTTTAGCTTCAAGAGTGGACTGCTGCTAGTGTGACACAAAGCAGCTACACAGATCATAGTGTAGATATAACGGAAAACCTTAAGCATCGAGTAAAATCAACAAAGTGGAACTTGCTGGAATATATGTGCTAGTATTGCTTAGACGGCTAGAAAGGCTTTGATACCAGCTTCTTCAAGTGAAAGTGCGGTACTGTTAATATCAGTGTAACTCTCAAAGGTGACACAACTCCCCGCATTTCCTTGCTATTCTTATAGGATTCAAGTGGGCAGGCCACTACAAACCCTATTCCTATGTTTACGAGATCCTACGAATCAAAGAGGCTCAAAGTGTCCATCACAACCGACAGTATAGACCTCTACACCGAAATATCCCTGCTCATCTTCAAGACAAGGAACATACTATACTATTAGATATTCTCCGCTCCAAAATATAAGTCTTGGTAGAGATTTCCACTATGGATCACATACAGATGTATCCAGATACATTTCAGAGTGTAGATTCACTCATTTTGCTCCATATGTAGTCCATATTGGAATCTAAACAAAGACTTGTATTTAGGAACGGAGAGAGTACATATTAAAGAAGAACGGAAGAGGAACATGGTAAAGAAGAGCAAGCAGATTTTGATAATAAAATGTTGGTTGCGCAGCGTTCCACACATGATGAACCAGAGTGCATTAAGAATGCAACTCCCACTGTCTCTCGACCATTTCAAAGCGGTTGGATGAAGATCCTACGCCTCCTAACCGCTCTTCTTCCTCGCCTCGATTCTTCCCATACAGAACATCGCGACGGGCCGGGCCGACCACCGCCCCCACCGCCTGTGTTCCTCCGCCACCCCAACCCCCACCACCCCTCCCTAACCCCCACCCGCCCGAAGTTTTCTTCGTTCGGCGAGGCCCCACAACCACCCGAGCCCCTTCGATCGCACCAGCGAACTCTGAAAAATCGACTGACCCAATTTTGAAATTTAGTCTACTATGATTTAACTAGTGTGGAATATAAAAGGGGAAAACCATAAGCATTGGGAGTATAGTGTTGATCGTGCCATGGCGGATCTGAAGGTGCAAACCGGACAAAGGCAACTTCGCAACCAAGACAAGAAATCGGAGTAATGCAGTGGCGATCTATTTTCTTGCTGCGATAAGTAAGTTGAGTAGATACGAAAGAGTACCGCCTCTGGTGCGGCGCCGTGTATGCATCTGCTGAGAATTTGAAGGTGCTGCGATAGCGATGGCTGTCAGCGGCGTGGAAGCAGATCTAGGAGGGTAGACGGTGGCGGCGGGGCGCAGTGGACAAGACGGTCGTAGGAGCAGCGCCGACAAGGTGGACGACGGCAGGGATGAAGCGAGAGGACGGGATGCAAGGATCCCGGTCCGAAGGCATGGATGAGAGAGGTCAATCTCTTGTAATGGACGGCGGCCGGGTATCAGCCCGCATGGTGGAGGAGGACGGCAGTGGATGGGGTGGCGGACGGCAAGGACGGAGGAGGGTGGGGTGGAGAGGGTGTTTTGCGCCCACGGAGTACTAATGGGGAAAAGGGAGGTAGAGAGGAAGGGGAACCATGTATTCAAGGCACGCTTGTCTCAAATGCGAGGAAATTTACAAACTTCACCCACATTTCAAATTTCTACTGCATCACAGAAACATTAGTCGGTTGGGGATAGGACGGTAATCTCGCATACAATCAATATTTGCCGACGAGAGTTTTTTTTTGGCGCCCACCGTATGAATATGAATTGGGAGGAGTCGATTTCGCCGAGGACACACTGTGTTTTGGCGCCCACCATGTATGAACCGGTGAGAGGCGGTTACGCCACGCTTGGGTGAAATTACAAACCTACCCCTATCGAAACCTATAGAAATCCAGCAGATAGGCTTTATGTGGCAGGATAGGCAGAGTGATTTCCATCTCGCAGATTTTGGTTTCAAGCATCGCGACTTTCCCCGATTCGCTCAAATTTTGCAGAGTGCACGCCATCGTACAACTCAATTCAATCCTGTTTGTATTCTATTTTTTTCAAGGGATCCATTTTCAATTGAATTACATTCTATATACATCATTTTTATATATACTTTCAAAATCACAACAAAGAATTCTGCTCCTTTACATGTATAATATGATTTACAAATACAACGATCTCAAATCTTAAGGTTGAATTCAAAAATTTAAAAAATTATGTTCTACTAAAATGTATGGATCAGAATACCTACATATTAAATAACATAGATGTGCGTGAATTCATATGAGTATGCATGTTTGATAGATCAATTTTGGTTCAAGTATGGATTACATGTATCATCATCTCAATTCAAATATTTGAATCCCTTTTTCTTCACTCCTTTCACGCCCATCTCTCTCGCATGCATGCTCCTTCGTAGCTATCACACTCTTTTCTCCAGCTCACCAAGACGCCACTTCATGTTTCTCCTATTCTCGCAAATATGGTCTCTCGACGCCTCCCTTGAGAAGTGTCACACTCTCCTATCATTATACATTACACGGTTTTCATTATCTCTCACGCCTCACTGCTCTCCGTACTGTACCTAAGCTTTCTTTTCACCGCCACACACACAGCCTCCTCTCGCCTTCACTTTGTCTTTCTCTATGGGATTCTCTCACACACCCTATATGTCTCTATATATGACTCATACCACTAAAATTACTCTCTCTCTCTCTCTCTCTCTCTCTCAGACACAACATTTGTTGCGGTCTCCTTTCGCTCCATCCCAGATCGACATTATTCATTTGTTTACCGATTAGACAACTCCGACTCACTGCCTCTCTCTCTCTCACACACACACACACACACACACACACACACACAACTCCTGCCCACTCCCTTCCCGACTCACCGCCTCTCCTCACACACAAAACTCTCGCCAGCACCTCGACTGTAATTCTCTCACAAACATTTATCGACTAGCTAGCCTCTAGATAGGTTTATACACCCGCACACTCGTGCTTCCACCATCGCATACATGTCTCTCTCCTGCTCCTTGTATCTATGTATTTTTTACCTTCTCGAGACACGCCCTCTCGATCATGCACACACGCACTATCACCTCATTTTAAGCTGATATACCTGTCGCACACACACTCCTTGTGTCTTTGTCACACATGCACTCCATCCTCATCCACTCTCCTCTCTCTCACACACACATGGGCTTTTTGCAACAACTAGCAAGATGCCCATGCTGTAACTGAACATCAAGATGCATTTGTATGAGTAGTTTATCTTGTGGGGAAAAGGTGAACGAGGAAGGCCTTATTTGCAAATGTGGAGAGGGGTGGGTATTTTTGTAAATTGTTATAGTTTTTCCTATCCGCCGATATAGATCGATGGCCTATATTGCAGGATGGCAGTGCACACCATCATCACCGACAATGCTTTTATAAGAGTAGGGATAAAAATAGAGTTGGTGATGATGGTGGGTCTGCCATCCTCGCAATGTAGGTCGTCCGATTTATATCTCGACGGATAGGAAGGAAAATATGGCAATTTACCCGACTCTTCACCACATTGGCGATAAGGCCTTCCTCATTCATCCTTTTCTCCCACAAGATCTTGATGTTCTGCAACGCACGGCATCTTGCTAGTAAGAGTAGAAATTAGACATATACCACTTCTAATCTTGAAACCAACAACATTCCTCCTTATCTCATCAAAACGCCAAAGGAATATATTTTGAGTGAAACATAACATATTTTTAGTGATATACGATTTCAAAACTAGACTTTTTTCTATCAAATCGTGAATATGTAATAATCTACTTTGATCGTGTGGCAACGCATTGGCACATTGCTAGTAGTTATTATAATTTTTGGACACCGCATAAACGGTGGAGTACATATAAAGAGAAGAGGTGCACGACGCAATGGGCCTCTCGCTGTCTCGCACACATGAGTGTTACGTAGGCGACGTTAGCAAATAAACCCTAATACCCTAGGTGCACGATTGCTGCATTCATGGGTACCGGTACGGTGGAGCACCTTTGTAGGAATAGTCAGCTCGCTGGATAATTTGATCCGCAGGAGTTGATGGTCGTGACCATAGGTGAACAACTTGAGCGCGGTGGCTCCCTCAGCTTGCCACAGATCGAGTAGCCACGCTTAAAATATCGCTTTTTAGCGGGTTAAGAGTTCCGATTTTCAATGGCGCTATAAGTAGTAAGTAGTTTTCGAACGATTGGTATGGAGCGAAAATGGAATTCATAGTACTACGCACTTCCTTGGCGCATTTGTTGTATGTTTTTTTTATGATGGTGGTTGTATGGGTTTATTTTATGCAGATGGTGAACCTGGTAGTTCTAGGGCAAATACTATGGTTTAGATTTAGATGCTGGTTTTCAGAATGAAAATCGGAAGGGGAAACTCTTCTTTGATTAAAAACACTACTACCTCCATTCTGGTTTACTAGTCCCCATCGTATTTTGGGTCAAAGTTTGTCCATGAATTTTACTTGTAAAATGTGAATGGAAAACGAGATTTTGTTATACCCAAACAAAAAGGACCGGAGGGTGTCGGGAGAGTTGATCGTGGCTCATTTAACACCTACGGACCTGGGTCCCTTGTGATTCCGAGGGGCGGAGATTGCACGAAGAGCGGATCGAGGCGGTGCACACGAGCAGATTTACCCAGCTTCGGAGCTCTCCTGAGAGATAATACTCCTACTGCTTTGTGGATTATCTTGTGTTCTTGCTAGGGAGCAATGGGAGCTACAAGACCTAGCCTGAGTGTGGTTTCAGATGAGTATGATGAACTAAGCCGAGCTGGACCTAACAGCCAAACCCTTTCACGCTGCACTTGGGCCTCCTTTTATAGACACAAGGGGTCACCACATGTGGCAAGTAGACAAGGGTAAGATAGTAAAACATTGGTTGGTACACCGCTTGGTACAAAGGTACAAGAATCTATACCTAACTCGACGGCAAGGGGCAAGAGTCATCAATGCCCGCCCCGCCGCCTTAACAAAGGTAACAGGACCGCTGGCGCGCCCGCTTGCCACGATGGTAGCTTGTCGCCGCTATCGCTACTCCTCACTGGCTGCACAGCCTGCTGACACGCTGCTTGGGAGAGCCCTGGTGACACGCTACGGGTGAGCTGGAGCGAGATGAAGAGAGGTCGCCTACCCGCAAGCGCCTTTGCCGCTGCAGAACCTTGTCGCGCTTTGGGGCTTGTCGCCACCAGCCTTCCCGGCAAGCTCCTCTTGCCGGGGCCTTGTTTCCTTTGCGTCCTGAGTGGCCCTCTCGGCAAGCTCCTCTTGCCGGGGCCTTGATCACTTCGTTCTTGAATGGCTCCGAAGGGCCGCAGAGGGTCTTTGGCAGACGCCTCGCAAGGCTCGCCACGGGACGCCATGCTGCCTGCAGACAGGTTCGGGTACTAAGGTACCCCTACTTTAGTACACCGACAGAGCCCCCGGTCTGGGCCATACACGGTGCCGAAGCGCTATTGGGCCAGGCCCAACACAGGCATGGGCACGCTGCCTGGTCCAAACCAAATCCACTCAGATCCGGCCTGCTCCCATGTAACGGCACGCATCAATTGCGGTGTCGGGGGAAGTGGGCGGCGTGGCAGGTCGCCCATCCGTCAGCCTCTGCTCTGATCTCCGCCACGTGGTTCCCATGCTCTTGGGGTCACGGACGGTGGAAGTGGGAAATCTGGGCATGCAGCAGAGGCAGCAGGTCTGCCCCGATTCCCTACTCTTCCTATGCCTTGATTCACTGAGCGGGCGGCTGAGCCCCATCTTGCTTCTTTTTAAGAAGGGCGGAAAGGGAGCGCAGGCCCGCAGCCTCCCATCTCTTCCTTTCTCAGTTTCCCCCTTTCTCATTCGTCATGGAGAAAGGGAACCTTGTTCTTCATCGGTGGCGGCGAGGGTCGCCACAGACAGCGCACCCTCCCAACCCCACGCCTGGGTGGCGAGCCAGCCACAAGGGGAAGAGGGAGGGGCGAGGTCGTGGACGAGGTCGAGGAGCCTGGGAAGAGGCGGACGAGGCGGCGCGCTGCCTCCGCCTCCGCCAGCGGGTTCCCTTCCCGGGCGGTCCATACAGGGACGCACTCCTTGCGAAGTTCTTCGTCAGCTGCGCTGAGCCTGCTGCCGCCTCCCGCTTCCAGCCCGTCATGAGCGCGATGGAGTCGGATCCGCCGAGACATCGAGATCGCACATGAGGGGCCGTGGATCAGCGGCACGCGAGTCCGCTGTATTCCCAGCCCCTAATGTGATGTATCTTGATCGTGGATGGAAGACGCTCACCCGCATCCATAGCTCGATGAGGGGGTTTACCTCCATTTTAAGTTAATGGAGGGTGATCTCCTTCGCAAGGTCTTCGGGATCTCGCACTGGGCGGCGTGCTGCGTGGATAGCTCCTCCGACAATAAGATTCCTCCTCGAGCGAGAGTGACGAGGAGGAGAGCGACAGCCGACGACGAGGGTAGCGGGCCTAATCTAGTTGTCGGGCGCCGCTTCAGGTGTCACCGGGCGCACTCCCATCATCCGCCGCCGCCCTTGAACTCCCCGGGTCGCCTCTTGGGCGATCATCGAGGGAGGCTGCGGAAGGGGAAGAGGGATGGCGACAAGGCCAAGTCGAGTACGAGGGCGAGTGCCTCGACAAGGCCGACGCCCCGCCGCCTGCCTCGAGCCCCGCTCGGCGCCGCTGCCTCCGGCTTCCTGAGAGCCCCCTGGATGTTCCCTTGGTGCCTTCTCGCACTGAGCTCGCCTAGGCGCCTTTGCTCTTCTCGCCTCCTTGACCTACCTCCCAAGAGAGGGACAGAAAAGGATTACGGGCATCTTATCTTTTAATTTGTAAGCCTTCGGCCTTATCCGCATTTAAAACTTGTAATCCTCTCTTTCATGTTTTTCATTCTCCACGGACCGTGATCCGAGTAGGATGTTTTAATGAAAAAGGGATGTTTGAAAAGGACGAAGGCTTATCTCGACACGCAGCCCCTGCAACTCGCTTGCCGCAGCCCCCTAAGAACCCCGGGCTTGCCGGGCTTGGGTGCCGCGCGCGCTTCTTCTCCTCCTCTTCGCTGTTATTTCAGTTCGAGAACACTTAGCCAAAGCCGCAATAAGTTATTTTTTTAATATAACTTTATTGTGGGCAATATTTGCTATGTTACTTCCTTTACTCGACTCTTGGCTTTGTATGTTACTTCCCACGCTTTGGAAACTTGTCGGCAGCAGCACCCTTGCCGCGAGCGCCGAAAAGTGAACTTCAGCAGCTCATCATGGGTCGCCACCGACAAGCAACCTTGTCGCGACTAGCCGCAGCTCACTTAAGTTGTTGAGCGGACTCAAACAAAGTAAGGGCGCGACCAACACGATTTGGTTCCTTCGCGCACAGGTTTTCCATACAAAGCGCCGGTCGCTCAAGGAAAATAACTTAAAAAAATCGAATGCTCAAACTTTGGCAACTTAGCTTGTCTGCTGCTCGCTTCCGGCAAGGCTTAAACTAGGTCACCGCTATGCACCAAGACTCAAAGCCCCGACAGCGAGGGAAAGGGCAGAGGATATCGAGCCCTGCATCGAGAAGGGCCGTGATAACGGGATCGTCTGGAGAGCTTGAGCTGGTTGGTGTATCTGCTTGGAATGGAACTGCACGCTTCACACTTGGTTACTTGTGCAGCTTGCATCCCGGAGGGCTTCGCCGAAGAAACCTTGCCGGAAAGCTTTGACGGCAAGTGTTTTGCGCCAATGTGGTGACCACATATGCCTCCATGTATCTCTCGCCAACAGCTTCGCCCATCTTCCCGCAAATACACTTCAATTTCACACCGCTGAGTCTTCTTCTGCATGTGATGCTGTTAACAAACTAGTACATACTTGACCGCCGGGCTACTTTTTTCCGCTTTCTTCTTGCTCTTCGGAAGTTCTCCGTCTGTAGGAAATGGACGATTTGTCGTGTTTCATGCCGGAGCCTCGTGGCTCGGCCAACAAGGACTAAAGGCTCATCCATCATCGCGGAACATCAGCTTCGCGGCAAGAACTCGTGGGTCCGCCGAGTTGATGATCCCCGCAAGCTTGCCGGAGCGAACTTGTCGGGAGCGCTTGTTTCAACGATACAAACTGATGGTTTGTCTGAGCATACCGCTCCTCGCTGATACTTATGCTGGTTTTAGGGACCTTCTTGGCGGCGGCTTCAGGAGCTCGCCGAAAGTAGTCGCGAAACCAATTTTCTTCTTGCTTTGCCCTCGTTGATGGTGTTACAATATTGAGTTAGCTTGAGCACAAAAATCCCTGGTTCCATGTGTAACTTAAGCGCGGCACATTTGGAGAGGCCATCAGCTATATCGCTCGCGTTTTGGAACGTGTTCCATTTGCAGTGCCTTCAAAGTGCTCTTCCAGCTTCCTCACTTTGTCGACGAGGCTTCCATCAACGGACTCGATAATCTTTATTTACTTGGCGGACGACAAGTTGCGAGTCCCCCGACAATGAGCTTCTTGATCCCAAGGTCCACGCAATCTCGAGACCGCAAGCAAGCCTTCAGATCTGCAGATTATTTGTTGCTTGTTCCTTGGGAAAGTGCATCCGGACTATGTACTCGAGGTGCTCTCCTGGGTGCGATAAGCAGACGCCGCACCGGGCGCTTTGCAGCGAGAAGGCACCGCAAAGTACATCAGCCACTCTTTATTTGCCTCCTTGACGGGATGCTCGCTCGAATTTCTTCATCTTATGCTACGCCCACTCAGCTACGAATTCTGCCAATGCTCGCCTCGATAGTTGAAGTGCTTTCAACTTGAGACCAAAGCTTGACAGCCCAGCTCCCACTCGACAATCCTGCTCGCTGCTTCGGATTTTGCAATATCCTCTCAGCCGAAAGCGAGTGACAATCGTTATCTCGTGTGCTTGAAGTAATGGCGCAGCTTTCGAGGCCATGAGGAGGCCGAAAAGCAGCCTTTGCACACCGTAGTACCTTGATCTAGCCCCGCAGTAGGGAAATGACAAAGTAGATCGGGCGCTGCACCATCTTTTTTCAGATCTTGTCGCAACCCCTACTGATCTTTTCTTTTGTCGGGACCAGAGCTTGACGGTGAAGCCCCGCCGTCAGCTGGATGCAATCGCCTCGTTGTCGCTCATCATCCGCCTCCTCTCCGCTACTAACACAGCACTAACCACTTGATTGGTCGCCGCTATATACAGCAAGAACTTCTCTTGTGGCCTAGGTGCGATAAGTATTCGAGCGGAGGATGTATCTCTTCAAGTCTCGCAGCGCAGCCTCCGCTTCGGAGTCCATTTCATTGACCTTCCTTTTCAAAATCTTGAAAACGGCAGTATGCTGCTCAGCAGACTTAGAGATGAACCTGCCGAGAGCAGCCACGCAACCGCAAGCCTTCCGACATCCTTGACGCGCTTTGGTGCCTCAATCTGCTCAATGGCCTTGATCTTGTCGGGATTGGCTTCAATTCCGCCGAGACACAAAGAAGCCGAGAAGCTTGCCGGAAGGGACTCCAAACACGCACTTCTCGGGTTGAGCTTGAGGTTGATCTTGCGCAGATTTGCAAATGTTTCATCCAAATCTCGAACCGTAGTCGCCTCCGTCCTTGCTTTGACCACTATGTCATCCATGTAGGCTTCTACATTTCGCAGTATCCGTGGTTCAAAGGCATCATGGACTACCCTTGCAAAGGTTGAACCAGCATTCTTCAAACCGAAAGGCATCCGTGATAAAGCAAGACGCGCTACATGGTGTAATGAATGCGTTTTCTTCATCCTCTTCGCCATGAAGATCCGATGATATCCTGAATATGCATCAAGAAATGAAAGCAGATCACATCCAGCCGTGGAGTCAATAATCTGGTCGACACGCTGCAAGGGAAATGGGTCTTTGGGACAAGCTTTATTAACATCAAGAAGTCAATACAAAGTCTCCATTTCCCATTAGCCTTATGCATAACTACCGATTGGCCAACCACGGGGTGGAGGACCTCCGACAAGCCCCGCCGCTTCTAATTTCTTGATTTCTTCTCGCTATGAACTCTTGGCGCCCACCGCCTGCTTCCTAAATTTTTGCTTGACGGGCGCATGCGAGGACAGATAGCCAGGTGGTGCTCAATCACTTTCCTCGAACACCGGGATGTCGATGGTTGCCATGCAAACACATCGACATTCGCCTGCAGAAAGCAACGAGCTCGCCTTCCTATTTAGGATCAAGCGTGGCACCGATGGTGAAGGTACCACCAAGGCCGCCCTCCTTGGCGGCACCTTCTGGTCTTCGCGGAGCTGCCATCGCCTTGTTGCACTTGCCGTGGAGCTCGATGGTGCGCCCTCGACGGCAGCGCAGCACCAAGAGGTGCGCTTGCCGAGTGTGCAACAGAGTTTTGCCGACCTGGTGGTCTTCTTCTTCCCCGGAGCTTCAGCGGTAAGTGGTTTGCTATCCGTCGCGGCTGCTGATCCCGTAATCTTGTCGGCGCAGAGCAAGTGCATCTTTCTTGTCGCCATGGACAGAAATGACACTTATCGGGCCAGGCATCTTGAGTAGGTTGTCAAGATAATGAGAGGCGGCCATGAACTTGGCGAAGCTGGATGGCCAAGTATGCCATTGTAGGGTAATGGGAAGTCGGCGACGCCAAACGTGACCTCTCGCCTGAAGTTGAGCTCGCTGCCAATGTTACCGCAACGTGATCTTCCCTTTGGGCTTGCTCCTTCCTCGGGTTGATTCCTTGAAAGTACCAGCTTTCTTCGAGCTCATTGTCGGGATTTGAAGCTTTTGGAGCACCGCAGAGAGATTAGGTTCAGGCCGCCCCGCCACAACCAACATCTTTGTGACTTTGAGGTTGCGGATGGTTGGTGAGACCAACATCGGCAAGCACCCGACCGCAGTGATGCGATCCGGTGGTCCTCAATGTCAAAGACGATGGGCATGTTGGACCACTTCAGAGGTTTGCGCGACTGGTTCTCGCTGCATTCACCTCACGCATCCATTGCTTGAGTTGGCGGTGCGAGGTATGCAGAGAAGCACCACCGCCAACACAAAGGACCTCTGCCTTTTGAAACTCTTTCTCGCCCGCTTCATCGCCTTCCATGTCCTCGCCATCTTCATCTTTGTCTTCTTCCTTGTTATGCCGCTGGGAGGTCTGCCTCTTGCCGCTGTTTGGCCTTGCTGCAAGGCCCTCCCCCGACCGGGTCTTTTTCTACTTGCTGCACCTGCACCTTCTTGGGCTTTCTCCTTGTCTCACCGTCAGATTCAGCTCTTCAGAGCTCAACAAGTTGCTCGACTTTCTTGCAGCTCCGAGATCGTGGCCCTTGGTGTGGTGGATTTTACAAGATCGCTTGTTGAGCTGTCAGCTTGTCGGCGTCGCCATAGCTTGGCGGTCGGCGCCAACGGCAACCTCCTTGCCGGAGCCACCAGCCTTGGCTTTGTTGATGCACCATCCTTGCCGGACTGCTCGACAACTAGTACTTCTTGTTTTTCTTCCTCCGTTGTTTCGCCACGGCTCTTTTTGCCGGGCGATCCCTCACCGTTAGGCTCTCGCTCCCACATTCTCTCCTCGAGTCTTCTTCCTTCTTCAAAGACGCACACTTGTCGGCCGTATGTAGAGCTCACGACGCCTTTTCACTTTGCACATCGCCATCTCCTCCTCATCCTGCGGTTTCGACATTCGATGAAATGCACCGACATCGCAGGTGGACGCCCGATGTTGTAGTGCACTCGATCAATCTCGGATGAACTTATGCAGGACTCTCCTTCTTCCGGGCAAGCAGGTGGAGGTCACTCTCCTGCCATGAGGCTTGTGGTCACCGTGAAGGCGCTAACAAACCGGTGGCACAAATCTGCCCAAGAAGAAATAGAGCCATCCGCAAGTGCATGAGCCAAGATCCGACGCTTGGCTTGAGCACCGTGGGAAAGTAGTTGGCGAGGATCTTGTCGTTCGCCCCCGCCGCCTGCACCGCGATGGTGTAGATGCCGAGGAACTCCGATGGTGTGTCCTGCCATCATACTTTTCTCGCACATCTGGTTTGAAGTTTTTCTTGTCGGGCCACCGACTTGCCGCAGCTCACGAGTGAACGCAGGGCAACCTACCGCAGACGTAAGTCGCCTCGTTCTCTCGGGCGCATGCATATCGACAGCTGGCCCGGCGCGCTGGTCGATTGACGGCGCTTTCTTCGGGCGCCGATACGGGTTCGAAGGCCTTCTTCTTGCCGCTCGAGAACTTGGCGCTGGTCACGACGAGTCATGGATCCGACGACGCTGTGGAGTCGCTGCCGAGGTGGATCAAAGCGAGTCGGCGATCTTGGTCTTCGGAAGGGGAGTGCACGGTGGCTGCACTTCGCAGTCTCGCCGCCATCAGCTCGCGCTTTGTCGCCATGCCGCTGCTGCGCGAGGCACTTTGCTGTCATGGGACGCCGCCGCTGGCGGCCGATGAGACTCTGAATTGTGGCCTTCCATTCGCCGACCTTGTCGGCCGTTGAGGGTAATCTAGAAGTAGCTGTGTTTTGCCAAGGCTTCGCCGGTGTGGTGGTGGCAACGGCGCATTTAGCGAGGAACGGAGGTGCTCGACTCCCAACCAAGTTAGAGGAGCAGCATCCCGCCTAAGCGACTCGATTCCACTCAGATCGCATGCCGAGGCGCATGCGGTCTCGAGGGCCTCGGATCCTCCAGCTTGGCCTTGATCCAACGAGCGATGGTGCCGCGAGCATCTTGACGCTTGCCGGTCCCGCTGCCTCGCGAGGGACGCGGTGCGGACTCGACACCGACGCCAGGTTGCCTTGTCCTTGACCTGGCGGCATTGTGGGCTCTCTCGACGACGCCGTTCCTCCGCTAGCTTCCCCACCACCGACAGCCCGTGGTGGTGGGTTCGACGCAGACGGCTTCGCGCTGCCAAGACTTCTTCTTCGCGCCATGTTGACGAAGATGTTGATGAAGTTGCTCGTGTGACCGCCGGATCGGGTTCACACAGCCTCGACGCCCCCTACCTGGCGCGCCAAAGATGTCGGGGTCCCTTGTGATTCGGAGGGGGGCGGAGATTGCACGAAGAGCGGATCGAGGCGGTGCACACGAGCAGATTTACCCAGCTTTGGAGCTCTCCGGAGAGATAATACTCCTACTGCTGCTTTGTGGATTATCTTGTGTTCTTGCTAGGGAGCAATGGGAGCTACAAGACCTAGCCCGAGTGTGGTTTCAGATGAGTATGATGAACTAAGCCGGAGCTGGACCGAATCGAGCCGAACCCTTTCACGCTGCACTTGGGCCTCCTTTATAGACACAAGGGGTCACCACATGTGGCAAGTAGACAAGGGTAAGATAGTAAAACATTGGTTGGTACACCGCTTGGTACAAAGGTACAGTAATCTATACCTAACTCGACGGCAAGGGACAAGAGTCATCAATGCCCGCCTCACCGCCTCGAACAAAGGTAACAGGATCGCCATGGCGCGCCTGCTTGCCACGATGGTAGCTTGTCAGCCATTATCGCTACTCCTCACTGGCTGCACAGCCTGTCGACACGCTGCTTGGGAGAGCCCTGGGTGACACGCTGGCGGGTGAGCTGGAGCGAGATGAAGAGAGGTCGCCTACCGGCAAGCGCCTTTGCCGCTGCAGAACCTTGTCGCTTTGGGGCTTGTCGCCACTGCTTTCCCCGGCAAGCTCCTCTTGCCGGGCCTTGTTTCCTTCAAGGCCCCGAGTGGCTCCTCCCGCAAGCTCCTCTTGTCGGGCCTTGATCACTTCGTTTTGAATGGTCAAGGGTCGCAGAGGGTCTTTGGCGACGCCTGCAAGGCTTGCCACGGGACGCCATGATCGCCTGCAGACAGTTCGGGTACTAAGGTACCCCTACTTTAGTACACCGACAGAGGGACTGATTGCTCTGACACGGACGCCACCTCTCATAGCGCAGGCATTGAACCGGCGTGCCGGCCAAGAGGGCCGCATTCGCTGCAGGCCCGGCTGAGGACGCCTCCTCGCCGTGTGCAACCATCTTAAGACTGCCCCGCCTGCCTTCATTGAATTCGCGCGTGTACCGGCAACACGTCACGTCCTTCCACGAGCCGGCAGGCATTTTAGAACACAAAAAATGACTAAAATATAATTAATTTACGCATGGTTTTGACTTGTTGTGTTCGCATTGGTAGCAGGAACTAGTAGAGGTTTTTCTTTATTTATAACTCTCCTCACATTTTGTTTGGCTTTGAAATGAATCATGGTTGTGGACATTATGTATGAAATGTGCGATATCTCTGTGAACATGAGTTTGATGTGGAAGTTGAACTTGGAATGTCGGGTTTATGCGTGAACTATACCATGTCCAATGCTTCGCTTGTTATTGTTTGGAAAGTAATTGTTGTTATTACATGACCCAAAAAACATTTTGTGCCACATCAGTAGATGCACTAACATCACAACAGCATGCCGATCGGATAAACATTTGAACCTTGCTATTATGAAGGAAATTTTGTATTGACAACAGTTTTAGATAGCAGGAGACGCCTAGCCTGCTCTCGCCTCGCTAACTTATTTCTGGCTTCTTCCATCTCTTCTTTGGCTTGGGTGAAGAGAGCATCTGATTGCTCTTTTCGCTTCTTCAGAACTCAGCTACATTCTCAAGGGCTGCTGCACGCTTTCTTTCAGCCTTTACTAATGCCACGAGGACACGAACAACCGACGACTCCACCGGCTTGTGTGTAATCCAGATCATCTCGAATTTGCACCTTGTGTCTAATCCAAAGATCATTAGGGAACTGAACCTGTGTGTAATCCAGCCTCATTTTGGAAACATGATCTCGAGGTTGACCATATTTCCTCCTCGCAGAACTGCATCCCGACATGAAGTTACTTTTTTAGATCAATACCGTGAGCAACCTATATCCATTTAGTAGAAGCCGATAAATGTAACTCGAAAAGTGAATTCAAAAAGAAAAAATTTAAAACAGACTACAAGGTGAGAACACCCACTTCCTACATCAAGCTAAAACGAAAGCATTAGGACGATTAAGACTCTTCTTATTACACATCAAGAACACCACGCTTAAGAGAAACAGAAACTACAACATATACACATCAAGAACACGAGGCTACACGAAAGTAATTGAAAGGGTGTTACTTACCAAAGCTCGCTTTTACAGTGTTCGGCAACTCCTCTTTAACTTGCCACGCCCTTGAAGATGTCCCCAATATCCCGTGTTTGGTCTTCATTGCTCCTATGCATGTTCGCACTGTGGTTTTAGAATCTCAACATGGCAAGAAAATATACTACTAGTAATACTCACAGATCTTGTGGGCAACATTAAAGCACTCGCCTGCCATGTTAGAGCATCTCCAACAGAATCGCAACGCGCGCACTTTAAAAAGCGCTTAAAGTTGAGATCAAGAAGTAGATTGAGTAGAGGATAGTTCTCAGCATAGATAGATAAAAAGATAATTCAACTACTCTCATCGTCCGACTCTCCTCGGTGATGTCCTCCTCCAACGCCTGATCAGAGGCGTGAAGATACCGATCGCTGTCGGATTCCTGTATGACACTGCTCCTAGCCTCATGTTGAATTGAGCGTCCGCCGCCACGCTTGTCCTCGCGATAGGCGGCTCGCCCGCCTCCTCTTATCCCTCTCCGCCTCCTTTCCGCCAGAAACTCGCGCTGCTGATGATGTCCTGCAGGAAGTGTTGGAGCCACAGGCCATGGCTTCGTCCATCTCGGCGATGCCGAGATGGTGCTCCCGCCCGGTTGTCCCGACGATCTTCGCCGGTGCTAAGCCGCGGCAGCAGGCGTGAGCTCTGTGCCCGCCTCCCGTCGGCACGCTGGGGAAGTTCAATGTTCTATGAGGCCACCGGAGGCGCCACGCCACCGCTGCAGACGCTGCGCGGCCTCGCATGGCGTGTCGAAATTGCCGAGGCCGAGGCGCATCCCGCTGAACCGGATCTCGGCGAGAAGCCACGGAGGCACGCGCGACGCCACGGTATCCCTAAGTTTCCCGCGACGCGACGGCATGGTGAGGGCGGCGGCGAGGCTAAAATGAGCGGGAGAGAGCGGCAAGGCACAGAGCGGTTGAGGGTGTTGATTTATAAAGAGCGCCGGACGCCGCCAAAACTAGCGATGCCCGCCGCTTTTTCCGAAGGCATGATCCTTTCCCGACGCCTCTGCTATCTCTACTTTCTTCTACTGTTATATTTATTTAATATTTAGTATTTAATATTTATCTCTACTTTTTACTGTCTACTTTTTTTCTCTATACTTTTTTTCTTGCAATATAGGCCATCCGATTTATATCTCGATGATAGGAAGGAAACAAATGGGAATTTTGCAAAAGATACCCATACCCTCTCCAGATTTGCAAATAAGGCCTTCCTCATTCATCCTTTTCTCCCACAAGATAAACTACTCATACAAATGCATCTTGATGCGCAACACATGGGCATCTTGCTAGTTCTAAAACCTTTCCATCATTTGCCACACTACTGGTTGCGTATGAAAAACTTACCCAAGAACAACGCGACACAGGAACGATGCACAATTACAAGCTGATATTCTGTTGGACAATGGAGGCTATAACCAATTATTTTTACGGAACAATAGCACCCAGAAATTTGAAGGGTAGGTATGAACAAAATTGAACTGCACATGTACCGCTAAGTGATTCAATACACACATTACCAATCGAGGAGGAGAACGATGGTCGTGGGCGGCTCGTGAGTCATGATCGCAACAGAGTCAGTTCATTGTCCACGACGGTGGTACTTCGCGCTACGCCGGCTTCCGGAAGCAGATTCGAGACCGTGGAAGACGATGCCGGGAAGAGGCTCTGTACGATGACGACGGTGGACTGCTCCATTGCGGCGCACGAGGTCGCCGATGAGGCAGATGCGCCATGTGGACGAAAAGCGCCGATGTAAATGGGAGGAGCATGAAGGCTGCGCCGCCGGAGAAGTCTATTTTGTGGTGGGATAGAAAATGGGGAGTATTCAGTGTACTACTGGGTGCCGGGTGGGGTTGGCTGGGTAGGGTGAACCTGGTTACGAAAACAGCCCCTACCAAGCGCCATCCGTAGGCCTGTTCAAGGCTATGATGGTAACTTCCCACCGCTCAATCAGGGTCGCGGAGATTTTCCCGCCGACCTCAAAATTTTGTGACACCGACTCCCGTGGGCGGTTGAGTGATTCGCCAAGCAACTAGCGAGTAGTAGTAGTAAACTCGCATATTAGGTTTGACCAAGTCAAACTTCCTAAAGTTTGACTAAGTTTATAGAAAATATAAACATTTACCATAACAAATATGTATGATGTGAAAGTACATTCAATATTTAATCTAATGGTATTTATTTGTTATTGTATATGTTAATATTTTTAGTTTTGAGCTTTCTGAGAGTTTACAAAACTTGACTTTGACCAATGCTAATACGCGGACTTAAATAAAAATGGAGGGAGTACACATTTGTTTTCTTAGTTTGTAGTGAACTAATCATTTGTTGAAATTGTGAAATTAATATATTAGGCTATTGACTTCGAATGTAATGGTCTATACAATTCAATAGTTACAATCATTGTCGAATCCCAAGATGTATACAAGGTCTATAGTACTTCACAACATGCTCAAACTCACATAATCCCAAATAAATGAGAATCTAAATGCATTTCATAGTTATTATTTTGTAGGATGCAACAAAACAACCATAACTCTACATCAGCCATTGGCCCTGTTTGGATACTCTAACACGCTTAGAGTTAGAGTTATTTTCAACCCACTCTAACCCAAATAAGCACCTCTCCACCAGGATAGTTGGGTTAGATGGAACTAACCCACTCTAACCCTCCCTGTTTGGATACTTTTGGGTTATTTGAGCCCCCAACTGACCCAAACTAGCTCTAACCCCATGATCCAAACAGGGCCATTATAGAAGCAACATTTTGACATATCCCAATGTGTGAATGAAACATGCAGAGAGAGCTTTTGAAGATGGAGCAGATAGGGTGGGAAAGATTGTATGTATGTGGACGAGAGAGTAGGATACAAACCTAACGAGACAGAGGGAGAGAGATAGAGAGAAAAGAGAGAGGAAGAAGTTAGGTCTGTGAGAAAGATGGAGACATGTTATATACGTGAGATGCGTGTGCATCCAGATTATGTATACGTGGAAGGAGAAGAGACAACATGTTTGATGAGAGAGCTTGAAAAACATTGACGAGAGGGGAAGGATCTCGTGGGTTGAGGGATTGACAATTTTGTGCGGGGGAGAGAGGGATTGGTAATTTTGTGCAAGAGAGAGAGAGAGAGAGAGAGAGAGGGTGGCGGGAGGAGTCAGTCAGACGTCGTCACATCACCCTGCTTCCAAATGACCCCGCATTCTCTAGCGCAGCATGGCCGCCGTCTTCGATCTGCTCGATGCCCTCTTTGAAGATTGAGGTGTTGTGCATGTTGGGGTGCAAAGAAGCACAAGCTTAGAGTGGTCGCCAGATAACCTTGGATGGGGATGAATTGTGTGCTTGGGGAGTGTGTGTGTGTGTGTGTGTGTCTGTGTGTGTGTGTGAGAGAGAGAGAGAGAGAGAGAGAGAGAGAGAGATTTGAGAGAAAACAAACCTAAGGAGAGAAATGGGTATTCACAAAGAGATTGTGTGGGCCTTGAGGTGGGCAGGGCCGGGTGAGGGTGTCAAATGTGCGTGTTGATGCATGTGTTGCATGCGACTGCAGAGGGATGGACTAATCGAGAGAGATGGTTGTTGTGTTACGGATGCTCTCTCTCTCTCTCTCTCTCTCTCTCTCTCTCTCTCTCTCTCTCTCTCACACACACACACACAAGTAAACTAGAAGACTGCTCTCTCATGTATACACAACGACGGCATATCTGCCTATGTCTCACTCATGCATGATCATTTGCACATTCACACCTCTCTATGTCTCAGATCACACGCACACCATCGCCACATTGCCCTTCCGCCACAACACACATATGGACACATACACACGCTTCTCTCGAGTCACACACACAAAATCAGTATTAAAAAAACTAGGGCGCACCTAAAACATCCAAATCCAAATAAACACGAACTGGAGCTAAATTCAAATATATGGAAATATTGCAGCCAAGAACTTTCCCAGAAAAAAGTTGAGTAATATTCGAGGATTGTTTTCACACACACAAAAGGTTTGGTGGATGTCCTTCGAGCGCCGACACGGTGACGCACTGCTCGATCGATCACCGCGGCCGTGGTTCACGCGCTTGCACAGGATTCCGTGATCGTGGCTGTGGTACTAACTAATAAAAGCGCTGCCTAAGTCTAATGTTTACGGTACTAGTACGGTTTTCTTTTAAGTTTGACTAACCTTATATAAAACTAAAGTAAGCTCCCACACGCAAGACTCATCAATATGCCGGGCGCCGCCACAGTATGCCGGGCGCCTACCGCTTCCAGCCAACCATTTTCGCCCATCACCGCCGTGTCACCGCCATCCTCTGTGCTATGAAGCCAAGGCTCGCCTCGCCATGTCGTTCGCAGTCCCTCCTCGCGATGCCGCTGCACCGCCAAGCACGCGAGCAGCTTGTGGAGCCGCTCTATGCACGCATCGCACGAAGAGGAGGACGGGCGCGGCTTCAAAGACACCGTGAGGAGGAACTAGCATGTCATTGTCATCTCCGCCACGAGGAGGCGCGCGATGGTGGCTGTCGCAAGCGTAGTTAGCCGCTACAAGGCCGATCCCGCAAACCGGTGCGGACGCGAATCTACCTTCGAGACCTTGAATGCCACGTGGATCCTGCAATCAAGGAGCACTTGGGTCACCGACTCATGTGAGCCGCTTGATGCAACATGGATGGCTAGAAGGGCTTCTTCCACCTCTTCGCCATCTTCTTCCTTCGCTCGAACTTCTTTCACAAATCGACTAACCCAAATTATACTACTAGTACTAACGTATTAAGTACAAGAGGAACACGAAGATACGAGCAGAGTACCAACTGCAAGAAGAACAAGAGTAAGACATAGTACTAGTACTACTGCACGCATTTAAAGAGTTCAAATAACGAGAAAGAACATACTAATCATAGTTCTGCTGGGGCCTCAAAGACAACACACCCTTGAAAATAAACTAAGCAACTAGTCCGCTTGACACCGCAGAGAACCAGATGAGCGATTTACATCGCCACCTACTCGAGTCCGAGTCCACGCCCCGACTTCGCCCTCATCCTCTTCCTCTTCCTCGTCGCCGACGCTTTTTGCTTGAACCGACACCGGCTCGCTTCTTCATCCAACCCTTGTAGATATTTAAACAAAGGTAGGCATCCATTGCTGCGCATGTGATGTGATCTTCATCTAATGTCTTCGACTCCATGCATGATGAAACTCGTGATGAGGTTTCTTCGCTTAGCGCATTTAAGGATCAATCATGGCTGCTGCCAGGTCAGCATTGAAGGTTGAGAGGAGGACACTAGGCTTGCCTTCCGAGATCAAGGGCTGGCCTACAACGAGACCTATCCGACGCAGACATCCTCGCTGCTCTTAAAGCCTACAGAACGAATTTCACTTTTTGTCCTTGAGGAAGTTCTTAAAATCCTGGCACTCAACGCCGGCATGGCATATGTGGTAGACCAAGCAAACGTTATGTACGCAAACCTGGATCACGGCGGCTTCTTCCTCTCTTCGCCCTTAGATCTTCTCTTCGCCCCGGACTGTGGTGTACTCAACATCTAGCCTAGGGACCCACTCATCCGCTGAACTGTTGAACATGCGAGGAAGCGAGCAAGCCATGCTTTCACCGTCATGATCCACGTGTGTAGATGACGATGAACTGATCGCCGGTGATGGCTCTAACCTGGTACTCAGCGCACTATGGAGATTTGGGAGGCCATGGATTTTGGAGGAGGGTTAGAGAAGTTGAACTGTTGTACCTCGCAAAACCGGGAGCGAACTAATGTGAAAGGACGGACGACTGGGAGCGAACTGTTGTAAGGTAGTAGAAGACGGGGACGAGTAGGGCATGCGAATGGCGTGGGGTTGCTGGCTTGCCCGATGGATAAACGGCTGCAAGCACCCAAAGAGTTCTCGAGAACTATGCGGGACCCACTAGATGTCATGTCTACTAGACCCATATCGTAGGCCCGACGATATAGCTTCGCTTGTTCGCACGCCATGCCGCGCTGCGGATGTAATCTTCACTTAATTCGTCAACCGCTACCCCACTTACCTTTTCGCTTTCGCTCGCGGTCGGGCCTTTGAGACTTCGACCGCTATAAATGAGCAATTTTTTTGCCTACTCCGCATGCATGATACTCCTCCGTCCTTTTTAGTCCCACAACCGCTTGCAAAGTGTTTGACCAAATTTATACTTTTTTGAACACCACCTTATATTAATTAACCAGCCACACCAAGACACCTATTCGACATAATATTCACCACATAGGGCGGTACGTTATTTACAAGAATACCATCTAATCTATTGTCAAAGCTATACTTAGCGATTACGTGTGCCACCTTATTGGCTAAACGGCTAATCTTTGACAATTGAAGATTGTTGATCAACTTCGAGATGCTCAACACTTTCATCTTCAGGTCACGATAGTAGACCTGTCATAGTCCCCGATGCAAGAGACGCTACCACAAAAGCGTTAATCAGCCTCTAAAATTATAGGATTATGAAGAGAAATACCTATGTAGAGACCGCAATGTAAGCCCTAAGCTCCGCTCTCCACGCTTTTACAGCATCAATGAAATCCCACAACCAAATTTATACTAAAAATATCAATATCTACAATATCGATTATAATGAGTATAAGAACTACGCTTTATAATGAGTGTAAAATATGGATTTGACATTGTGAATGTTGATACATTTTCTATAAGTCCGGTGAAAGTAGAGGTACATTGACTTCAGATAAAACTTAAATGCACAATGCGACTAGTTCCTCCGTCCAAAAGCGCAAGTGCCATGTCCTATCTTGTCATCACAACAAGGTTAGCTATTAGAGTACCACTACCTCCCTTCTAGTTTAAAGGGCTCGATTCAAAATTTCACCTACTCGAAAGCAAGATAGTAGAGGCGGTGGAATAGCTTTTGAAGTCTACAAAAGTACTCAACTAGTGCTGTCGTTTTCACACAAAATGTGTTTACCAATGCATGCATGAACACTAGTTACTCTAAACCCCTCTCTTCTTTAATTCTTTGCCAAATCAGCATGTTTGCTTGTATTCCCGTGTGCATGATACCAGCTAAGATACCACCATTATGGCCAACCTTAATCATCGCGGCAATAATTTAGTGCACCTTGAAATATAAACATGTGTGGGCGGTATTTTTTAATGACTTGAGACTATATGTAGCCCGACATGCAAGATGACTTATTATGCACTGCTTCCCCATACCGCAGGAAGCCCGCTCGCCTCCAAATCTTTTCCTCTCCATGTGTGGAAACAATATGCCCGCCAAACTCTCCTTCTCCTCCAGCGGTCCCACCACTCCACCCCGTGTGAAAAAATCTGCATGCATGACTCTCTCCCCACGCCGTCTAACCTACAGACCAGCAATATTTCCACCCCTTTGCTCCCTGCAATTTACTCCAACAAATATGCCCACGTAGCTGTTACTTAATCTGCAGTGATTGGGTCATCGACATATGGGCCCAACAGTGTTCGCCCACATGTCGCTGACGCAACCGACCTGCAGCTAAGTCAAGCAGCTCACCCATATCTTACGAGGTGTGCCATTGCTCGCTATAAATACCGCGCCCCACGACATCGCTATCTCCTCCCCGACGCTCACGCTTATCGCTATCTCCTCCTCCTCTCACGCCGACCACCATGGCATCGCCTCCCAAGCCCTAGGAGCCCTCGCTGCACCGCTGGACGGTCACGCCGCCGCCTGCTCGCAGCCGCTAGTTGAGGAGGACGCTGCCGGTGTTCTGCCTCGCCGCCACGCTGACGCGCGTCAGTTCCGCTCGCCGCCACTAGTCGAGGAGGACGCGCCGGGCGTTTCGCCATCGCCGCGACGCGACGCTGCCGCTGCCTGCTCGCCGCCACTAGTCGAGGAGGACGCGCCGGCGTTTCCGCCTCGCCGCCGACGTGTCGAGGTGGACGCGCTGCTCCTAATTCGCCAAAGACGCTGCGGAGGACGCGCTGCCCCCACTATGAGGAGAACGCCGCCACCCGAGCCCCCCAGCCTTGAGGAGCTTTGAAAGAAATGGATGTCGCTTGTGGGAGGCTTTGCCTCCAGCAGAGCGCCAAAATAGAGGCGGAGAAGAAGGTCGAGGAAGAGAAGTGCACCGCAACAAGCTGCCCGGGAGGCCTATGCCGCTGGCCGAGAGAGTCGGCCATTGGCTCTTTGGCGTATATTCGTGGCGAGGGCCGTGAGGGTGGCGGAGGACGCCTGCCGATGCCCCGAGTGTAGTTGGGACCAAGCGCCATCTACGCTACGGCACGCGTGACCGGTGCATGCTTCCAGCGAGGCGGAGTACCCATTGGCGCCGGATCACCACACCGTGAGATCGCGCCGCCTGCCGGGCAAGCCGCTAATCAGCACCTCGCGAGTTGCGAGGCTGAGGAAGAGGCATTGTGTCGGCGCTTGGGAAACGGTCACACTGTGGGGCACTCGTGGCGCCGCAAGTGCTCTCATGAGCGCCGTGGCTTTTAGGAGGAGCATAATTTTTGTTTCGTAAGGTGATCTCATTAGTTTTGGGACGCAAATGATAAATCCCGAACGTTCAGGAATTTTTAGCGTCCTTAATTAAGTATGTGAAAGGGAAAGTTTGGAAACCTTGTGTATTCGTACACATTTTGCAAGTACATGCATATAGCACAAACTTTACTATATACTATCGCACTACACGTCTCTCTTGATATATGCTTGCAGACTGTGCTACTCCCTCCGTCCAGGTCAATAAGTCATCTTTGGTTGTGCACCGTGACCAAGGAAGGAAGACTTGTACACCTAGACGGAGGGAGTACTACTATTACTTATGTACGTGCAAATGCGCATTTTAACATTACGATGCGGTTTTGTAAAAGTAGAAAACAGCACTAGTCAAGCTTGTGAAACAATTCAATGCAAAAAATGCAAAATGCTCGCTTGATTGTTTACTTTAGATTCCTTCTCTATCATTATTTCTCTATCGTACTTTTGTATGGAGTATCTCACTGGTTGGAAAGGCATGCAAATTCCCAAACCGCTTCCTACACCTCAGACGATTTTTTTTGCCTAACAAGTTGTGCCGCAATTGAATTCCAACTTGAGTACTACTACTAGTAGGAGTACCAGGGCCGCTTTTTTAGGCTTCTAGATTAGTAATCCCATAACTACTACCTCCGTCTCCGGTTTATTGGTCCCCATTGTATTCTGGTCAAATTTTGATCATAAATTTAACTAATGAAATGTTAGTGCATGTCACATGCACTACTCCATCCGCCTAGGTGAGTAAGTCATCTTAGGCTGTGCACCGTGACCAAGGAGGAGGACAAACGAGAACGTTAATGTTTATTTGCTAATTAATAGTATTGCATGCAATGAACTAACCATCGCATGTCATGTTTGATATCTCAAGTCATTAAAAGCATGCACACTCTTTATCTCTTATTGGTTGATATGTCAAGAAACAAGAAACGAGGTAGAAGTTAATGCACCGCCCCTAAGTGTTTTGGGATTATTTGGTTTTCGTAAGATGACTTACACACCTAGATGGAGGGAGTAACCTTTTATCAGTTAAATCTTTGGTCAATATTTAGCACAAATTACAATGGTGAGGAATAAACCAGGACGGAGTAGTAGTTTAGAAGCCCAAATAAATGAGTGAGGTGCCTTATTGTTACTCTCCACCGTGACTAGTCTTGTGGGAAAAGCTGGGAAGCCGCTAAAAGAACTGGCCCTAGGAGTAGTAGCTAGGGATCGAAAAGTAGATGAACCGAGAAAGTAAATGCAGAGATGAAATGCAAAAAGACGGAGGGATGTGATGGTTGCTTGTCCGCTTATTTTACTAGGCCACTAATTATCGGGAGCGGTTGGGTTTTGTGATATGATGGCTTTACCGCGTACACGAAGCGGGCTGAGAGGTGAGACTCTGCAAAGGCCGCCTCTACACTTGTACTACATCGGTCGTGGTTTATAGTCCCCATTGAATTTTATCAAGATTTAATCGACAAAACGTTAGTGCATGTCAACAAAACTATATCGTTGGATTCAGATTTGAACATAGTTTTGAATGGTATAATTTTAGGTGACATGCATCAGTATTTATCGTACTATATATAATGTTAGTTCAATTTTTGGTCGTATTTAATCTATAGTAGTAAGGTGCCCGTATGCTGCAATCAAGAGTGAAATGCATTGATTGGGGAGTTGTTTATTTTGACAAAGGATGTGGGGGTCATCTCATGTGTAACGGGTATCGATAGGTTTCTTCGGATATTATCTCATCTCTAGAGCTCACAAACATCTGGGTGAAATAGATAAAAAAGGTATATTTTTGCAAACAAAAGCGTTCAACTGTTCAACCTGCATCCAAAAATTGTGAAGAAATAACACTTATTGTGCTTTGCAAGAAACGATCTTTAAGAATTAGTTTAACGACAACCTTACAGAATCAAAAGCCGCAAAGACACGGGCCATAAGCGCCCACACACACACTACATGTTTTCTAAGTGCACTTGATAATGCGTATGTCCAGGTGAACCTCCTTGAGTCCCCTGCACCGCTGTCCGGGCGGGTAATGGATGGAACAGATGCCATGGGTTTTCCAAGTCCACATTGGCGGATAGTCCCAGCTCCCCTGTGAGTCCAAGTCCGTCCGATGAGGCCGGTCGTCGCCCATGCGAATTCGGAGGGGTAGTAACAAAGGACCACGCACCCGCACATCTGCCTCGCAGCAGTTAGCATAGCCACGGCAACGCCCGACGCACATTACAGTAGACGGGTGGCGGCCTGCGCGGGCCTCACCGTGCCCACGATCAAGAGGAAGACGCTGCCATCCTCCTCCGAGACTAGCAAAGGGCGGTGATCCTCCAATGACTCCGCATGGTGAACCGTAGCACGGTCGATTTGATGTTCTTCGCCAAGGGCCAGCAGTGACCGCTGCACGATCCGTGAGGTGATGCACCATGTCCACCGCAAGCCACAAAGGGCATCGGCACTCATAGGAGTGGACGAAGGGCCTTGGAGGCATCGACCAGGCCGCCCATGAAACGGGAGTGGCTGTAGGACGCTATGCCAGCTTGAATATATGAGCAAGTTACTACTAGATTTAATCCAATAAGCACAAAATAAATCATGACAGCTATAACAGAGATGAAACTAATCATGTGGACTACCATAGTAGTAGGATACAGAGTAGAAACATGAATTCTACCAGATTTCGAACATGAAGGATGTAAACACATACAAGGTAACGGAGCAGCACACCGGGCATGCTGAGGTTGTCGCCCATGTCGTTGAGGAAGAGGTTGCCGAGGTCGGGAAGAAGTCGCTGCCGGTGAAGTCGTGGCTGCCAGCAAGTCATGTAGAGTGTGCTCCCAGATTTCAACAAATACCATTGAATGGAGCGCAGAGGGGTGTCTCAGGGACGCTATGGCCGCCAAATGGAGCACAGGAGTAGCACATGAAGCAAGAGATGGTGTCCTTACTAGTACTCCCCGCTACATCTTGAGCTTATGCTGGTTTTCCCCAAAGAGGAGAGTATGATGCAGCAGAGTAGCGTAAGTATTTCCTCAGCTTTTGAGAACCAAGGTATCAATCTAGTAGGAGGCCACGACAAGTCCCTCAGACTGCACAAAAACGATAGCCACCCGTAACCAACGCGATTAGGGGTTGTCAATCCTTCACGGTCACTTATGGGAGTGAGATCTGATAGAGATGTAAATAATATTTTTGGAATTTTTGGTATAGAGATGCAAAGTGAAAAGTAAAATGCAAAGTAAAAACAAAGCAACTATAAAAGTGATGGAGATTGATATGATGAGAATAGACCCGGGGCCATAGGTTTCACTAGTGGCTTCTCTCAAGAGCATAAGTATTCTACTGGGTGAACAAATTACTCTTGAGCAATTGATGAATTGAGCATAGTTATGAGTATATCTAGGTATGATCATGTATATAGGCATGACGTCCGAGACAAGTAGACCAAACGATTCTCAAGATCTACTACTATTACTCCACTCATCGACCGCTATCCAAAGATGCATCCGAGTATTAAGTTAAAAACAGAGTAACGCCTTAAGCAAGATGACATGATGTAGAGGAATAAATTCATGCAATATGATAAATACCCCATCTTGTTATCCTCGATGGCAACAATACAATACGTGCCTTGCAACCCTTTCTCACATCGGGTAAGGACACCGCAAGATTGAACCCAAAGCTATGCACTTCTCCCATTGCAAGAACTACCAATCTAGTTGGCCAAACCAAACGGATAATTCGAAGAGACTTGCAAAGATAACCAATCATACATAAAAGTATTCAGAGAAGATTCAAATATTATTCATAGATAAGCTGGATCATAAACCCGCAATTCATCGGTCTCAACAAACACACCGCAAAAAGAAGATTACATTGAATAGATCTCCACGAGAGAGGGGGAGAACATTGTATTGAGATCAAAAAAGAGAGAAGAAGCCATCTAGCTACTAGCTATGGACCCGAAGGTCTAAAGTAAACTACTCACACATCATCGGAGGGGCTATGGTCATGATGTAGAAGCCCTCCGTGGTGGATGCCCCCGCCGGCGGAGCTCTGGAACAGGCCCCAAGATGGGATCTCGTGGATACAGGAAGTTGCGGTGGTGGAATAAGGTTTTTGGCTCCTCTTCTGATCGTTTGGGGGTATTTAGGTATATATAGGAGGAAGGAGTACATCGGTGGAGCAACAGGGGCCCAGGAGGCGTGGGCGCACTTAGGGGGCGCCCACCTCATGACCGCCTCTTGTTCCTCATGAGGGTCCAAGTCTCCGGATCACGCTCGTGAGAAAATCACGCTCAAGGTTTCATTCCGCTTGGACTCGCTTGATATTCCGCTTTCTTCAAACACCAAATAGGCAAAAATAGCAATTCGGTCTGGGCCTCTAGTTAATAGGTTAGTCCCAAAATAATATAAAAGTGGAAAATAAAGCCCAATATAGTCCAAAACAGTAGATAAAGTAGCATGGAGCAATAAAAAATTATAGATACGTTGGAGACGTATCACTCCCTAGTCTCTATCTATCTATATCTTTATATATCTACTCTTACAGAAAACCGAGTTGGTGATGATGGTATGCCTGCCATCTTGTAATATAGACCGTCCGATCTATATCTGACTGATAGAAAACCAACTATGAAAATTTTACAAAAGATACCCGCACCTCTCTCCACATTTACAGATAATGCCTTGCCTCGTCCTTCCCTATCTCCCACAACCTTGTGCTCCTCCCTATGTCTCTATCTCTACTACTCTTCTTTGTTTTTTTATAACAAATCGACATCGCTAAGCCGTCTCACTGCACGCCCGGGCTGAACACGCTTCCTCGCCTCCATCATCACCGAGTCTTTTATAGGAGTAGGAGTAGAGAAAAACCGAAGTTGGTGATGATGGTTTGCCGTGCAATGCATAGGCATCTTGCATTTTTTGCATATAAGTCCAAACATCAAGTAGACATGGTCTTTGAGCATGGTTCGTAGTCGCTTCAATGCTTGGGCATTGAAGTTTGTAACTATTTTAGATTAGAACATACTACTTCCTCCTGCTAGTAGTAGAGAAGAGTCCTACTTACTACTCTACTCTAGCAAGCTAGGCATAGTACTATAGTAGTTATTGTAGGGAGTACCAGATCTGTGATCACTCAAGCAAGTTGTCCGCATTGATATGACCCTACGCTGCTGGTATGTGTCTCAGAAGTCAAGTGGCGCGGTTGTAGTAATCATCACCGTCCACTTCCCGCATCACATATTCGCTTCCCATCTTTGTCCGCACATAATCTCGCCCAAGCTTCCATCCCCGCTAAGGCGCCCCTCGTCCAAACCCAAGCACTAACAATGGCAGAACCGAGCAGCGTCCCGCCGAAGAGTGGCTGGAATTGCCCCCACAGAGGTAATCAAGCTCATTGTTTCGCTGTGGACAATCTCAGACCATGCCGCCGCCGTGCAGCTCATCGGGCTGTACCGCTTAAGCCCTCAAGCCGAGCATTTTAAGCCAGCTCTTGCTTGCCGATGCCGCCGATCTTCGTAAACGGTGTGTCACGCAAAGCATAATGATTGTAGGGTGGCGAGCATCAACCCCTTCATCGCAATCCGATCCCCGCCAGCCTTAGCTACATTAATGGTATGTACGGGTCGGCATGAACACGCCTTGATGGTGCTCGTCGACGAAGCGGCCGTTGGATGCTCGTGGAGGTCTACACCGCAATTGATCCCCTTCCTTCGATTAACATCGCACCGCTTTAGCACCGCGCCCGTAATACTCGGAATCTTACAAAGAGCCAACATGATACCAAGTTTGATTTGCTCAAGGTTGTAATCTGCCAAGTGCCCACAAGATCTCGCGAATTATAAAGACTTCAAAGCAATTATGCTCTTCAAGCGCCGTCTCGCTTATCCGATGTGTCACCGCGGTAAGTGGATAAATCTGCACGCCCATCGCAGGATCATACATCCTCCATGGTTCTCGTGATGCCATTGAACACAGGGGCTTCATTTACGCCGTCGAATTCTTCTATGGCTGGACGTATTGCTGGCCTACTCCAGTCATCGCTACAAACGGCTGTTACAGTAGTATGCTACTTTCCTATGATATCATGATGGCTTGCTTATATTACTGTCAACATTTACTGAAAAAATATTCATGCTCATAAGATGCTGTTCTTAAGATTGACTAAATCAAGAGCCCTTTTTTATTTGACTCCAACTTGATATGATGTTGTAGGCCGCCTGGTGTCCCTACCCTTCCTAATCCCAGAACCTTTCAAAGAAAAGCAGCATGGAAGTTGCAGGTGGTTCCTGGCTCGATCAGGCGATGGTGAAAGATTCATGATCGTTCGCACATACCAGACGTGTTGTTTCACGAAATACAATCACAGTCACTGCAAGGTCTTTGAGCAGGATCCCAGCTTCTCTAGGCCTTCAGGAATTTTTGACTGGAGGCTGGTAAGTAGCCTTGGTGCACACTCTCTATTTTTCAAACTGAATTATCCGATTAACCAGGAGATAACCGACGGCAAGGATCATGATGGCAGCGGGGTTTCGTTCATCAGGCAAAACTGTGTGTACACAACATACCATGCGCTCTCGCATGCACCATACCCTCGATATGTGCCGCCACGCCTGTAGCCCAAAGTAGGAGAGAGGGTCGCAAGTATCGACACCGACCGCTGGCCGGAGTTTCCGCAAGGCACCCATCCGGTTCAAGCCGCCCCAATCTCCACAGCCTTAATAAATAGTAACGCCTAACTGCCGCTTAGTTAGATGCGCATACTTGGTGTAGTAGGATCTTTATTTAGTTTGATGCATACACTTGTTCTTTTTGCAGCCCTTTGTAATGATGGCTGATGTTTGGTTCGGAAGAGAGAGCTGCGCCTTCACTCTTCCGCCTGCTTATCGCTTCGCTGCACCCCAGCCCTGGCTGCTGCTGCGCTGTTTTCAATGTACAATCAGTAGTATATTTCGCTTGTTGGTTGAATAAATGTGTTGTTAGAACGACAAACACAATTTTTGGAAGTCGCTAACGGTTCGATCCTTTAGTGCCCCGTACCGTACGTAGCTCATACTATTTTTCGTACGGAACACATTTTCCACTTGTTGATAAGATGCAGCCCATAGATGAAGGCCCAATAGAGAAGCCCATAATTAATCGGAAGGGAGGCTCACATGAATCCGCCCAGGTACATGCTCATGGTCCCCTAAACATAAATAAGTAAATAAATAAATAAAGCTAAATGCTCATGCACTAGTTCTTTGGGAAAATAGGTAGCCCAAGATTTCTTTTGAAGAATACCCAAGATAGGCCTATTTGTTTTCTCCGAATTACTCGGCTGCAAATCGCTTCAAGATGAGGAGGGATGCATTCTGCCCCGCCAAAGAGTATGGTTAATGTCTCGTTAAAAGTAATATCAAAAGGGTTGAAAATTCCAAAAATTTATAGCAAATGGGATATTATTATTTTTGTTTTTGTTCTTCACCGATATCTTATACGTGATTTCATTGGATTTAATATGACATAGTACTAATTTATTTTAAATTATGGCTATTAATTTTGGATTAAGAATATTTCGCTCCTCAGCAAAAATTTGCGTAATTTCCAAAATTTCCCACTTATTTAGTTAATTTTTGACCTCGCACTCGACTCAGAAAATGGCCAACAATTCTAAAATGGAAAACGGCTGCAATAAATTCCATATGAATTAGAAAATGAGTAAAATTATAAAATAATAGCAAATGGTTGACTTGTTTACGCAAGGCTTTGTCATGAACACACGATTCTAGCAGAAGGATCGTTGGATGTCCATCCAACGACCGACGTGCTTCTTCAACCTCTCGATCTTCCCGCCCGGCCGCTTAAACTAACGCCAATGGACTGCCCGCTTCCTCCTCTTGTGGCTCACCAGATGCCGCTGCAGCTTCCCCGCCCACCCTACCCTCCGCTGGCCTGGCCGCACGCAATCAACTCGCCTCCTATTATGCTAAAAAAATGATTCTCCCATCGACATTTGGGCGCACCGTTGGGAGGCTGACCTATGGGCCTACTACGTTGAAGCGCACGCAGGCTTGTCAACTTAGTCAACAAACGGTTCTAGCAAAGCAGAATCGTTGGATTTGAATCAACGGTCATGTCCGCTTCTTCAATCGCTGTTCTTCTTGCACCAACCGCCAAACCAGCGCCTGGAGACCGCCCTCGCTTCGCCTCCAAAGGGTCGGTCAGGCTGCCATTGAGGCCTCATCGCCTCTACTACTCCCACCGCTAGCTGGCCTCAGCCGATGGCAGCCTCACACACCGCAGCCAACCAAGGAACCTCAGATTCTCTCCGCTGGGCATCCACTACTGCGATCTTCCCTGCTCACAAGGCCCCTTCCTAGGCTCGTTGCCGCCCACCGCTTTGGTGCTCGGGCGCCACGTGGTCAATGTGGTCAACGACATTCCATCGGAAGAATACTATACGTGAGAGGCTCGACACCGGGTCCATGGCCACAACCCAGCTTTTTGTGATTAGCCAAGTAAGTCGCTTGTCGTGCCTGTTGGGCTGCAAATCTTTCAAGATGAGGAGAGCTTATTCGGCTGGCCGAGAAAATGGCCCATCAAGAAAGAGAAATGGGATGTACATTTTAAAACACATCAAACCGCAATTAGTTTCAAATATCTTTTTTCATTTCGAGATTTTAAATTACATAAATTTTATGCATGGAAAATTTGTTGGATTTTATATTGATATACATTTATTTTAAAAATCAGTTTGAATGTGAATCAAATTTCGATTAAAACAGTTCGGACCACACCAAAATGCAAAATTTCGTGATAATTTTTAACAAAGGGCTACAATATGGGCTGTAATGCTAACAAAAAGAATATGGGCTCCAAAAAATCCTTAAGAATTAGCAAATGGGCTGTAAATTATTAGAAATAATGGCGTATGGGCTGTATGCTATTTTCCACATATTTAAGGCTTTCCTAAAAAGGTTGACGACAAGCAAAGGATCGTTGGATGGCCATCCAACGGTCAGTTTTCTTCAATCTCTGCTCTTCCTGCTCCAACCGCCAAATAAGCGCCAAGTGGACTGCCTAGCCATCCTCTACTCACCCACACCTGCACTGTTATTCTCCGTGACGGCAGATTTAACCAAGAACCTCAGACATTGTGATTCTCCTCCGCGGGAAACAACCGCCGAGTCTTCCCCTGCCTGTCGCCCCTTCCTAGGCCTCGCAGCCGCCCACCGCCTTTGGTGCTCTCGCGCGGGCGTGGTCAATGTGCTCAACGAATCGACTTCCATCGGAAGAGTATCAGGCGTGGAGACGCCGACAGCTTGGTCCATGGCCGCAGAAGGAAGTGCTTCTTATTACGCTGAAAATAATTATTCCTTCACCGACAATGGGGACCCAACGGACGGGCCACCATATTTCGCGAAAAAACATTTCCATCGCCGGGACCCACCAGTTACACCTTTTGCACGCAAGGAAGTGCCCGTGCAAAAAAAAATGATTCGCTTCGACCGCTGGGACCCACCAGTTACATCTTCGCACGCAAGGAAGTGCGTCCGCAAAAAACGATTCGCTTCGACCGCCGGGACCCACCAGCTACATCTTCGCACGCAAGGAAGTGCTCGACGGCCCCCTGACCCACCTGGTCGAAGCGCACGAAGCGCCATGTCATTCTGGTCGCTAACGTACGTACATACTCGGTCGCTGTAGAGGCGCCGCACGCGTCGTAGTAAAGGCACGCACGTAGCATGTACACGCACGCACATCGCCAGGGTGCAAGAAAGAAAATACGGCCACGATGTGTACACTAACGCCATCGCTGCGATACGCACGGCGATGGCTCGTACATGGCTGGTCGTAACGGAGAAACATCGCCGCTGCCGTGTTCATGGGGAGGCAACGGAGTGCGCCGTGTTCATGGGGAGGCAACATGTAACGCGCCGTGGTTCATCGGGAGGCAATGGAACGCGGGAGCCAACCGGCCGGGTCGGAACGAAATGCGTGGTCATGTTCATCGGGAGGGCTTGGACGGAACAAAAGCGATGGAAACGAGGCTCGCATACCGCATAACGGAGGAAACAGACTCTCCACGCTCGAACGGGTCCTATTGATAGAGAGGGTGTGGCGATCGCAAAACGGAGGAAACGAACCTCCTACGGTCGAAACGGGGGTCCTGTTGATCGGGAGGGGTGTGGTGTACCCCAAAACGGAGGAAATGTACCTCCTACGGTCGAAACGGGGGTGGAGGGGTGTGGCATACCGCAAAACGGACGAAACGGACTTGTGTTGGAGCGCCACGGTCAAACGGGGGTCCTCTTCATCGGGAGGGTGTGGCGCATCGCAAACGGACTCCACGGATACCGTTCATCTCCATCGTCGACCTCCTCCACCTCCACGGGTACCGCCGACCTCCACCAGCCTCGACGGGCTCCTCGCTCATCCAGCTCCACCGCCTCGCCACTCCACCGCCACCGCTCAACCACCCTCCACCGCTTCACCGCTCATACAGCCTCCACACCACGGGTCCTGCTCAACCACCCTCCACGGGCACCCCTCCACCGCTCATCGCTCATCCAGCCCTCCACACCACGGGTCCTCGTTCATCCAGAGGCAAACGCCATCGCCATCGCTCATCCAAACCCCCTCAACGCCACCGCTCATCCTAGAGGCAGCATCGATCGGCTTCGCTAGAAGCAAGATGGCGAATCGCCGATCGGGTTCGCGGCAACCATCCATCGATCGCCGGGTTCAGAACGCAGTAGCCTACAATGCAATCGCCGTTCGCGAGAGCCCAACGCCTTTGCTCGGGTTCGCTAGAGCCAATGACTCGCATTACACGCCGCAGCGAAGTGTATGATAGAAACGCGCATCGCCGCCCCCGACCTCCCACCGTAACCGGAACTCCCAAAATTTTCCTCCCTCGCTTCTACCACGGGTTTTCCGCCATGGACGACCCAAAGAATGTCTCAGCAGCGTGCTTCGCCCGCCTGTGACGAAAAGCCCATTTTCTCGTCATGATTTTTGTCATAGAAGTAGGAGCGGATGATACCTGGTTTTGTCACAATTATCGCTATAGAAGTGTCATATGTATGATGAAAAAAATTTCGCTCGCCCAAAATGTCACGGATGTGTCTTTTTGTAGTCGAGATGCTGGAAGCACGCCGCCCAGCTGCCGAGAGCGCCAAGAAGTGGCAACATGAGACGCCTATCGGAGGCCTACCAAAGACGAGATGGACCACGCTAGGGTGGCACGCCGCCTTCGAGGGCCTAGCCAGATCGGCACGGTTCCAGCAACGCGCGTGGCTATCACCAGCCTGTTCGGGCAGACCTCCCGCCAACGCCACGCCCCTGAAAATATTCGAGCTGCTCAGCGGCAGCAGAAGAGCTGGACAAGTTTGAGGGCAAAGAGCGCCGCTGAGATGGCGGAGCTGGCCCAACCGACTCGACGTGGCTGCTGAGCAAGACGAGGCCGCTGTCAGACCGAGGCGCCTAACCGCAAATGACGATCCGCCCCAGCCGAGACCATATGCGACATCCCGGACGCCGACCGTGGCGCCCGTGGAAGAAGAGACAAGGAGCCGGTTGCCACCGTGAGCCGGACTTCAAGGCCACCATCGAAGCGAGCAAGACGGCCGCCAAGAGCAAGTGGGAATGACGGATGAATGTCCGCCTCCTCCTCCCCCGCAGGGAGAGGCGCGATCCGCCGCCGTTGAGCACCCGACACTCACGACCGCTTTGGCCATCGAGAAGGAGTCGGAGAAAATGATGCCCGCCACCGGACGACTTGCCCTCAACCGATCCTCGGTGGCCGAAGAAGAAGATGAGCTAGGTCCGCCTGCTTCAGCCCTCGTGACGAGATGAGCCCTTGCCCAAGGGGTTCACGCCCCGAGAGACACGCCTAAATACACCGTTCAGAAGTCCGAGGATCGGCTGGTCGATTACTCCACAAGCCACCAAGATCGCAGAACGACAACAAGCGTTGTCGCGGAAGTACGCCCACTCATGCTCCACGGCACGTCTTAACATGGCTGAACAGCCCGAAGCCCCAAAGATCAACAGTTGGTCGACTTCGCAGGCCTTCGTCCGCGAACTTCACCAGCACTTACAAGCGGGCCGCCTAAGCCCCGCCACCCTTTTTC